>VUQI01002086.1:27776-43090 GCA_015106735.1 Paratilapia polleni | reverse complement strand
AATGATGCTGAGTTCAAACATACCAATAAAAATATTCAATCATGTGCAGTTTTGTCACAAAATGCAAATCCATTTTTTTCTCTTTTTTCAAAGACCTTCAGCATCAACACAATAGACAAAGTCATCATCCATTTCAAAGAATGGAATAAGATCCTTCTCACAATGCCTATAAAAAGGAAATTTGGCTCCTGGAGCCAGAAAGTTTTTTGTCACTGAGCCTAGACCCAAGTCATTGAACTCTGGCTGAGTGAATAACTGGGGGACAGATGAGCTACTAGAAGATGGATCTTCAAAGTCCTCATCACTACAATGTTGTGCATCTGGAGACAAAACATCATCAGACTCTTCTCTCTCATCAACTAAGCCAGTAAAAATGGGAGGTGGCATTTCACCTGAATGTGGTACAGGTCTCATTGCTGATGGCAGGTTAGGGGAACTGATGGATGATTTAGTTTTTAGTTCTGTATCCAGAAATATTGACTAAACAGAAGTAGCAGTCATCAAAGTGATTCTGTGGCTCCCTCCATACCACTGGAATACCAAAACCCAAGCTCTTTCTCTTTCCCTTAGTCAATGCTCAGAGGTTTTCGACACATGCCCGACAAACTGAATGAGGTGCCCATGGCTTGTCTTGATCTCCCAGTTTCATACCAAAATAAGCAAAGTCTGCCTTTTTCAGAAAATCTCTTATGTTTTGTTGCTGTTGCTGATGTAGTGAAGATATAGCAAAAAACATCTGGATCATGTTTACAATTACCACTTGTGAAAAAACTTGACGTGATTGAGCAAACTGGATATTATTTTTGAAATCAGCAACCCAAAACAAGTGTTAGATTTTATACAGCAAATGATGCAGGGCGATGTAATTTAGTAAAAAATGCACATCCCTCAAAATGTACTTAAGAATGTTGATCAGTTGTATAGGAACATAATTTTTAAGAGACAGAGTTCTGTAATCCTAGCCATGAACTTTAATCAGTGAAATTAACAGAATTTTATCTGTCATGTTCATCTAGTGTTCCTTAAAAAACGGAGAGAGTAAAAAATTGTTGGGAGACAAAAAGAGCACAATTCTTATACATACTGTATGGACTGTACTTGCTTTATTCTGGAGCATCTGTCAACAGAATACATTATATAGACAAAAGTATTGGGCCACACCTCTTCATATTTGAATTCAGGTGTTTTCAGTCCTATTGCCACAGGTGTATAAAATCAAGCACCTAGTCATGTAGTCTGCCTTTGCAAACATTTGTGAAAGAATGGGCGGTTCTAAATACCTCACTGAATGTGAGCGTGGAACTGTAATAGGATGCCACTGTTGCAACACACTCAGTTTGTAAAATTTCTTTCTCTTCTAGATACTCCATGATAAACTATAAATAGTTTTATTGCAAAGTGGAATGTTTAGGAACCACAGCAACTCAGCCACATTAAGTCACAGAGCAGGGTCATCTAGCACTCGGGCACATAGTCTATAAAAGTTGCCAACGCTCTGCTGACTCAACAACTGCAGCGCTCCAAAGCTCCTCTGGCATTAACTTCAACACAAAAACTGTGCACCAGGAGCTTCATTGCATGGGTTTCCATGGCCGAACAGCTGTTGTAGGTGTAATGTGTAGGTGGCCCAGGACTTTTGTCCATATGGTGTAGATCTGTATTCAAAGTCTATATTCAATAGTCTTCAATACCTAAAGCAAAAAGTTTGGGTCAGATCACACAGAGTTACAGGACGTTAGACAGCCTTCCTGTTTACATGCATAACACATATAAATGGTTCTTAGGAAAGAATTGTAAGGCTAAACAAAGGTTTATTTTGATTTGCTAAAACCAAAAGAATCTAACATTCCGCATAGTCAGGGACAGCATTTTATCTAGGATGTGTACTCTGCCATGACAAAGACGTTCATGGCAGAACAGCTCAGTGGTTTACAGTATATACTGTACTTTAACAATACTTTAAAGGTATTAAACTGTGTCTAACTGTTTTATTACATTTAAAAGTTTAAACCCTGTCATAACACTTGAGTTAAAAAAAAAATCCCCTCAATCATCTACGCTGAAAAATGTCACTTACAGGTTCAAATCTTTATTAATCAATATTATCAATAAAAACTTTAGAAAGTAGCCTTTTCTAAGACTTTAAACTAAAGTATAAATGGTAAATGAGGATGACTCCTATTCTAAATATACAGTAAATACTGTGTAGGTCTACATTTCAATGTAAGTGGGAGTAAATCTGCACCATGACAAGCTCTATGAGGGAGGGGGGCCTTTAAAGACATGGAACACTGCTGTACCTTCTTTATTTCCATAAAAATGTGAAGAAATACAAAAATGTTACAAATACTGTGAAATTATACATGATTTTCTAAGCCATGCTTCCTCTTGAGTAAATGTAATGTCTGTGTTAAAGCTGTGGACACCAATTAGGTCAAATTACAAGCATAAGATAAAATATATTTATACATGTTCTAAACCTGATAACTGCTTAGTACTGATCGAATGAAGCATTGGTGTGGCGACGTCTCATTTAGCCTCAGATATTACAGCTGCTTCTGGAGATTCTCTTCAGCTGTGGAAAGCTTTCTCTTTCATTTCTCCTGAAAATGCACTCACTACTATGATTTTCCATTGATTTTAATTAAGACTTGCTCAGCAGGAGAAAATTCCAGCCAGATTACTGTGTAAGAACCGGATAATCAGCACATTTTTCCAGCCGAACAGATAAAGCCTGCTGCAGTGAAAAAGGAGTTACACAACCACTTCTTAATGTTCACAAATATAAAGCCAACGGCAGCGCATCAGAGAAAACTGAGTGTCTCCAAAATACACAGATTAATATGCTCCACTCTGCTGCGGTCTGTATTTTTTGCTGTTACCTTAGGAGAGCATCAAAATCTACACAACAGTGCCATGATTATTTAAGGAGCAGCATTTTAAAAGCATTATCACCCTGTTGAAATCATATTTTTGAGCATGGACTTATTGATGAGTGAATGTATAATTTATTTTTTTCATTTAATTGCAAATTGTTGCTCTACCTCCCTTTTTTTTTTATTTTTATATCACATCACTAAAGAAGACAGTTGTGTGTTTAAACAGTATCTAAAAAAAACCCTGCTTTTTTTTTCTAAATTTTGAACAAATGAATAAGAGCTACAAAATAGAAGGGAGAAAGGAAAAAGTACAGTTCTCCTTTCACCTGCTTCCTGCTTTCATTTTTTTCAACTTTGGGGATGTCAGAGTCAATTTGTCCCAAGGTTGTAGACATCTCTCCCACCTGAAAGACAAATTACTGCTATAAAACCCTGGAGAAGGATAGAAATGAAATAACACAGAACAGGTTTATGGAATAATAAAGTGAAGTCCACTGGTGATTGTTAGCGTTAATAATCTGCCAATATTACCTAAATAGATTTTCATTTGAAAGCTTCTCACTATTGTTCAGCTGATAATATGAATGAACTGCTTTCGTTCAGTCATGCATTTTCACACATTTTCTGAGTAAGCCATGTCTGTGTTGTGCAGTTGAAGTTAAAGTGGAACTCTCTCTCCTGGAAAAAGAAAAAGAGGTGGACGGACTGTCGCCCAATGGCAAAGCGAGTCCATTTGCTGACTGCAGACCTAACGGGGCCCTGGCTCACGGCTCTGATGATGACTCCACCCTGCTCCCTCTCTACCACAAACCCCGGGACTATGTGGAGGCCTCTGTGTGCCACGTTAAAGATCTGGAAAATGGACAGTAAGAACACGATAATTCGCCTTTTTTTAAATTTTCCCCAACTGTTGATGCACATTGCACAAACATTGGTAATTTCAAAGATGATGAAATACTAAAGGAACATGAACCTCAGGAAGTATTGACTTGAGTAAGGCTGTTTTAAATTGTAAGAGTAGAATTGTGTTTCCTTCCACCATTAAGATAAGGCAAGCTTTCATTTCTGAACTTTAATGGTAGTTAATGACTAAATTGTGAGCACATTTGGAGGTCACCCAGAACTCATTAATTCTTTGATTTTAGTGTTTTTAGGTGACCCGCCTAGCTGTGGCACAGATAGATTGCTTCCTCTGTTGAGAGTGCAGAAACATGTTTGCTAGAAATGTCTATGAACACACACATACAGTTAGGTTCCATAAGTATTTGGACAGTGGTACAATTTTTACAATCTGTGTATAGCACTACAGTGGATTTTAAATCAAACAGTCAAGATGTAGTTGAAGTGCAAACTTTTGTACATGGTCTCCCATTTTCAGAGGCTAATCAGACAGTTGACTGACCAAGTGAAGCCTGTTCTCTTGAAATTTAATGACAAATTATGCAGACAAAAGATCTGGAGTTGATTCCAAGTTATGGACTTGTATTTGGTAGCTGTAACTCTCAATATGAGGTCAAAGAGATGTCAATGCAGGTGAAGGAAATAAACCAATCAGACAGATAGAAAAAACCTTTAGGAGTGGCCAAATCAGCAATCTGGTACATTCTTAAAAAGAAGGAATGCACCGGCATCCTTCGGCAACACCAAAAGGTCTGAAAGACCACAGAAGACAACTAAAATGGATGATCACAGAATTATTTCCTGGATTAAGAAAAATAACTTCACAACATCTAACCAAGTGGAGAACACTCTCGAGGAGGTAGGCGTATCAATATCAAACTCTACAATCAAGGGACGCCTTCATGAATGTAAATAAAGAGGATTTACAACACAGTTACACTCAAGAACAGGAAGGCCAGATTAGACTTTACCAGAAAACATCTGAAAGAGCCTACAGAGTTCTGAAAAAAGTCTTAGGACAAATTAAACCAAGATTAATTTGTACCAGAATGATGGGAAGAAAAATGTATGGAGAAGGAGAGAAACAGCTCATGATCAGAAACATAACACATTATCTGTCAAACCTGATGGAGGCAATGTTATGGTATGGGCATGTATGACTGCCAGTGGAACCGGGTCACTAATGTTTATTGATGACGTGACTGCTGATAGAAGGAGCAGGATGAATTGTACAGGGCTATACTCTCTGCTCAGATTCAGCCAAATGCTGCAAAACGGATCAGATAGCACTTCACAGTGCAAATGGAAAATGAAAACGCATACTGCAAAAGCAACCCAAGAGTTTCTCAAGGCAGAGGATATTCTTTGATGGCCAAGTCAGTCACCTGGTCCCAACCCAGTAGAGCAGCTTTTCAGCTATTAAATACAAAACTGAATGCAGCGAGACCCACAAACAAGCAGCAACTGAAGGCGGCTGCAGTAAAGGCAGCAGAGAATCTCAAGGGAGGAAACAGCATTTGGTGATGTTCATGGGTTCTAAACTTCAGGCAGTCATTCACTGCAAATGATTTTCAACCAAGTATTAAAATCAATCTTTATATGTCTGATTACCTTTGAGCCTCTGAAAATGGGGGACTTTATATAAAAATAGCTGTATCCTAAACAGTTAATGCAAATTTCTGTAAAACCCCTTGAATTAAAGCTTAAAGTCTGCACTTCAGTCACATCTTGACTGTTCGATTTAAAATCCACTGTGGTGGTCTACAGAGGCAAAATTACAAAAATTGTGACATTGTCCAAATACTATGGACATAACTATACTACTTTATTTTGTGTGTTTGACAGGATGCGAGAGGTTGATTTGGGAAGCGGCAGGGCTTTGTTGATCAAAGAACATGGGGAGTTCACAGCCATGGGCCACAAGTGTCCCCACTACGGAGCACCCCTGGTCAAGGGTGAGTCATTTATTTTCTGCTATGAAAATAAACATTTCTAATAAATATTTTAGCATGTATTTATCATAAGTCATAATCTGTCATTTCAGGTGTGCTGTCCAAAGGACACGTGCGGTGTCCCTGGCACGGTGCATGTTTTAACATTGCAACAGGAGACATTGAGGACTTCCCTGGTCTGGACAGCCTGCCAATCTTCCAGGTGACCTTCCACGTTGGTGCTAGCTCTTAACGCATTCCCTGCTTTATCATGTCTCTAAGCACCATCAAAAAGTGTACACATCACTCATGTCTGTTTGCTCCAGGTCAGAGTTGAAAAGGACAAGGTGATCATTCAGGCAAACAAGCAGGTAACACAAAGAAGAATGTAGAGGGTTTATGCAGGAAAGTAAACTAACTACCTGACTGACCTCAGATCTTTCTTTAATCATTTCCAGGCTCTTCAGTCACAGAAAAGGTCAAAGCCCATGGCCCGATGTTCAGCAGTCATTAACTCCAGCACAGGATTCAGTCATGTTCTCATTATTGGCTCAGGTCAGTGTGTCTGTCCATCGTTATTGTTTTGCATCTCACAGCTGACCCTAAATCTCTTCTCCCTTGCAAAGTTATGTGCATCTTTTTTGATGAATTTATTGGCAGGTCCAGCAGGTCTGGTGTGTGCAGAGACACTGAGGCAAGAGGGCTTCACCGATCGCATTGTCATGTGCACCATGGACAAACATCCTCCATATGACAGGCCTAAACTGAGTAAGGTTTGTACACAGACCCTGAACACATACAATGAGACAGAACTCACTTAGCCATCAAAGTTACATAACAGACTGCAGAGGTGCTGTTTCTGTCAGCGGTGCTAAAACAGGAGCTCTTTGGGGAAAAGCTATACACTTCACAGCAGCCAAACTTTAAAGGAAATGGCTTGTGCAGAAATAAATGCATAAATAAATAATGAAAAGTGTTAAAAACCCTGGATAACTTAGTCTGTTTTCCATCATGATCACAGAAAATTTACTGTCAGATTATGGTTGTGGTTACTGGTTTTAGAGTTAACAATCATTTCTGGTGGGATCTGAAGACTGTAATCTTAACCTCTTGCTCCCTGTTATGGGTCCAGGCTGTATTTGTTATAAAAACACATCTGGCCCCGTATTTTAAAGGTTGCCAAGTCACTGAAGAGACTATCTACTACTACTACTATGACCAGAATGAATGTAGGATTTGTTTTGCTTCATTTCTGCTGAGAGTTTTTAGAACAGGTTCAATAACATCATTGTTCATTTTGACTTTACTGTTTTGAACAATAGCCTGGGGATTAAAGGGTTAAAATAACATTTCTAGACTGTGTTCCAACTTTTTCTTTTACTCAGTGCTAATTTGCTAACCCTCAGTCCTTAGAGAGCACGGCAGAGCAGCTCAGACTGCGCTCCTTGGACTTCATGCAGGATCATGACATTGAACTTCTCACCGAGAAAGAGGTGAGAGGTGCCGACCTCCAAATATGAAATGAAGACTGACTAATGATGTTTAATGATATGCTGGATAATGATCCAGTTTGTCTGAGTGTGTAACTCTTTTGATGATTCTTTTTTTTTTTTTAGGTGGTGGCAATAGATGTGAAAACACGATCTGTGATCTTTGAAGATGGCCTGAGGATGGAGTACAGGAAACTCTTTATTGCTACAGGAAGCCAGTAAGAAAAAAAAACAAAAAACATTAATTTCTCATGATGATTAAGCTGAGGATAGAAATGTGTAAACTGACAACTGATTGTGCTCCTATTCCTGTCTTAAAGACCAAAACCAATGAACTACAAGGGCAAAGATGTCAGGAATGTGTTTCACCTCAGGACGCCTGAGGATGCTAACAGCATAGCATGGCTAGCCAACAACAAGAACGCTGTGATTGTGGGAACATCATTTGTGGGTGAGACAAAGACTTATTTATAAACACATTGTTTTCATTTGTGCTGATTGAGCAGGGTGATGTAAGGAAAATAATACCAGAGAGTATCAAAATCTTTTCCCTTGAAATTGTTCCACAGAACCTGCTTAGGAGGAAAAGATTATTTGTTGAATGTGAAGAATAAAACACATTTATTAAGTGACCGTGGTCCTACTTAAAGTACAGTGTAACAGTAACCTTTAAATCACAGCTCTCCATGAACCGCATGATTAATTACATGTATCACCATCCAGCCATGCAAGAATTTACCCTATATCTACCCCACTACTTAAAGAATCTTAACATTGTACTTAATTATATGTGATTTACATTTTAATTTTTTTTTTAAACAATCAAATTTATGTATGTATACAGTACCAGTCAAATGTTTGGACACACTTGGTCATAGTGGAGTATTTCTCTATTTATTTATAATAACAGTAAATAATCACAGCAACAAAACAACATCAACTGAGCTCTTCAGTGACCTCAGTAAGTTGAGCTTTCTTCGCCATACTGAATCAGAAAGTTGTTCCTTCTACCAAATATGCAAATATGCTTCTGTATTAAATAATGTGTATGTTAAGTGTATGCTGTTTTGGCAGGTATGGAGGTGGCTGCAGCTCTGACTGACAAGGCCCACTCTGTCTCTGTCATCGGGATCGAGTCGGTCCCTTTTAAAAAAGCTCTCGGGGAGAAAGTAGGGAAAGCCATAATGAAGGTAGAGATGCCCCCCTGGGAAATCAAGCTTTTCAGAACATGAAGCACTTCCACAATTCTATCATCAGCATGCTCCCTGAGAGGACACTGTTAGTTAAAATGCAAATCATGTTTCGCAGGTCAATACTGCACCACAAAGGGGAGTGTAAATCTTCTCATTAGCAGTGATTGATCGTGCCGACACATGAAAATTCAGCAGTGAACTTTCTCTCACTCTGTTTTCAGGTATTCACTAGAACTGCTGTATGTTTTGTCTTTGCAGCTGTTTGAGGCAAACAGGGTGAAATTCTACATGCTGAATGAGGTGTCAGAGATGGTTGGCCATCATGGACAGGTATTCAGAAAGTGAGAGAAACAGCATGACATGATGCTTGGACGCACTATCGTCTCTTGTTTGATAACATGGTGATAAGAAGTCAAATAAGAAGGAAAACATTAAACAACCTGGAGTTGGTCAACTTTAAAGTCCTTGAAAAGTTGGTTTCAGAGTATTACATCAAATCACTGAATGAGCAACTAGACTTACATTTTCAAAATAAATTTTTTATTAAGATTTTTACATCTCATCTGGAGTGTGTGGATTTAGTTTGATATGATTTGACACACAGTACTGGCAACTGAGCAAACAGCATCACAATTTTTTAAAGATTGTGATTCAAGTGAGTCACAATTGTGTGACAAAAGTAAAAACATAGCTCACATGTCATAGACGCTACTGTTTGATTACAATGCATACTACAGTTAAGAGCTTGTGATATCACACACTGTATCAATCTCTTTGGGGGAAGTGATCTAAGTAGCTTTAATTCTGGCAGAAACAATGTGAGTTTACTATATGTATCATCCCATTTCTCATAGAAAGAAGCTAACTGAATGAAAAATCTATTTTTATGCATTTATTTTGTGTGAGAGGTGTTAACGTATCAGTGAATATACTAGTACATGACTGGGAGTTGTCTTTTCCTGTTACACAGTTAAAAGAGGTTGTACTGAAGAGTGGAAAAGTCCTGCGGGCAGATGTGTGTGTCATCGGAGCAGGTGATATTAAACATAATACAAAATGCATGCTTATTATCTGCAATTCATTTAAATTACCTTTGGTGACTAAAAGTGCGTCATTGCTTTCCTGTTCTGCTCTCCTGCAGGAAGCATTCCTGCAACAGGGTTCCTGAAACAGAGTGGCATCCACTTAGACTCCAAGGGCTTCATCACTGTGAACAAGGTACTTTGCAAAGCCCAAAGTCTAGCAAACTGTTTGTGTCCCATTTCTTAATATTGTTTTTTCTTTAAACTTTTTTTCCCAGAATATGCAGACGAATGTTGACGGGGTCTTTGCTGGAGGAGATGTGGTGATGTTTCCTTTCCCACCACGCAACAACAAGAAGGTGAACATCCCTCACTGGCAAATGGCTCATGTACACGGTGAGTGTGTTACAGCTTGTTCTTGACTGCATTCATACTGCATAACTATGGGTTTTATAACTTACTGTGATGTGAATATTTTTGGTTTCCATCGGCAGGAAGGGTGGCAGCTCTTAGCATGATGGGCAGAGCCACTGACATCAAAACTGTGCCTTACTTCTGGTCGGCCATGTTTGGGAAGACCATACGCTATGCAGGTAGGCAGGTCTTCCATCCATCTTTAGAGTAAGGAGTGTTTGCTTCAGCCTGAAGGTTTATGAGTGTTAAGAGGAAGACTTGCTGTGAAAGAAGTAAATGAGTATGCTGTGAAATGTTACTACACTGCCATCTAGCTGAACAAACATGAAGCCCCGTGGCCAAGAATTAAGCCTGAGTCTGATTATTTTTTTCTGTTTGTGGAGGTTATGGTGACGGATTTGATGATGTCATTATACAAGGAGATCTGGATGAACTGCGCTTTGTAGCGTTTTATACCAGGTAACATTTATAGATTTTTTTTATTATCTTAGTTTGTCTGTGATTTTTTTTTTTTAACTATTGTGAACTAATATTTATCTTTTATTGTGAAGGTTCCTTCTCATTGTTTCCTCCTCTGGTCCATCTATAGGAGTGAGGAGGTGGTTTCTGTCGCCAGCATGAACTATGATCCCATTGTATCCCGAGTGGCAGAGGTCTTAGGATCCGGAAAGATGATTAAGAAGCGAGATGTCGAGTAAGTCTCCTTCAAGACCAGAATCTGGTCATGGTTACAATAGTTATGTCCTTCTGGTGTCTCAGGTTTATGGTGAAGAAATACCTGACAAATGTTATCTGACAGAAGACACAATGAGTCATGGAGTTTAGTGCGAGCCAAACAAGTTGTTTTATTTTGACACACTACAGAACAATGACATATGTAGTCATTTTACATGTTTGATTAATATTTTAAAACTATATTCAAAGGATTACATATTTTCCCACTAATTGAGTATATACACTCACCGGACACTTTATTAGTTACACCTTGCTAGTAGGTAGCAGGTTGGACCCTTGTTTGCCTTCAAATTTGCCTTAATTCTTCATGGCACAGATTCAACAATATGCTGGAAACATTCCTCAGAGATTTTTGATCCTTGTTGACATGATAGAATCACAGTTGCTGAATATTTGTCAGCTGCACATCCATGATGTTCATTTCCCATTCCACCACATTCCAAAGGTGCTCATTTGGTACTAAAGGGCCCCAAAGTGTGCCAAGAAAATATCCCCCTACACCAGCACACCACCACCAGCAGCCTGAACCATTGATACAAGCTAGGTTGGATCCATGCCTTCATGTTGTTTATGCCAAATGCTGCCCCTACCATCCCAATGTTGTAGCAGAAATTGAGACTCATCAGACCAGGCGACATTTTTCCAATCTTCTGTTTTCCAATTTTGATGAGCCCATGTGAATTACAGCCTCAGTTTCCTGTTCTTAGCTGATAGGAGTGACACCCGGTGTGGTCTTCTCCTGCTGTAGCCCATCTGCTTCAAGGTTTGACATGTTGTGTGTTTCATAGATGCACTTCTCCATAAGTTGGTTTTAACAAGTGTTTATTTGAGCTACTGTTGCCTTCCTATCAGCTCTAAGCAGTCTGGTCATTCTCATCTGACTTCTGGCATCAACAAGGCATTTTCACCCAGAGAACTGTTGCTCACTGGATATTTTCTCTTTTTCAGACCATTCTCTGTAAACCATAGAGACGGTTGTGTGGGAAAATCCCAGTAGATCAGCAGTTTCTGAAATACTCAGACCAGCCCATCTGGCACCAACAGCCATGCCACATTTAAAGTCACTTAAATCACCTTTCTTCCCCATTCTGATGCTCAGTTTGAACTAGTTGTCTTGACCATGTCTAGATGCCTAAATGCACTGATTTGCTGCCATGTGATTGGCTGATTAGATATTTATGTTAACGAGCAGTTGAACAGGTGTACCTAATAAAGTGACCAGTGAGTGTATAGTAGATTCATACAGTACATTTGTGTTTTCAAGAAAGAACCAGCACAGTTACATAGTACTTAAAAAGTTTAAGCAACTTCCAGATAAGCTTTTGTTTAGCATTTTTTAACCCCTAATAATATTATACTAGTATTGTGTCTTTATAAGTGTATATAAACTCTACAAAGAATACATTGCTTTTAACACTCTCTGATTTTGTTATGAGCAAATGTTAAACAGTAACAGTAATTTAGGATTAAAATATTTGACATTTATAACAAGCATCCATATACAGTCATGTTAAAAAGAAAGTTTCCTCAGAACTCTATACAGTCCATGCAAAGTTGCATCTGAACAAACCACAAGACGTCTGGAAAAACGGACAGACAAGACCAAAGTGGAGATGTTTGGTCATAATGCACAGCGCCACGTTTGACGAATATCAAACACAGCATATTGGCACAAAAACCTCATACCAACTGTCAAGCACGGTGGTGGAGGGGTGATGATTTGAGCTTGTTTTGCAGCCACAGGACCTGGGCACCTTGCAGTCATTGAATCAACCATGAACTCCTCTGTATACTAAAGTATTCTGGTGTCAGATGTGAGGCCATCTGCCCGACAGCTAAACCTTGGCTGAAATTGGGTCATGCAACAGGACAGTGATCGCAAGCACAGCAGCAAATCTATAACAGAATGGCTGAAAAAGAAAAGAAAAGAAAAAGCTATTGCAATGGCCTAGTCAAAGTCCAGACCTCAAGCTTATTGAAATGCTGTGGCAGGACCTTAAGAGAGCTGTGCATAAATGAATGACCAGAAATCTCAATGAACTAAGGCAATGCTGTAAAGAAGAGTGGGACAGATTTCCTCCACAAGGATGTGAGAGACTGATAAAGTCATACAGAAAACGATAACTTCAAGTTATTGTTGCAAAAGATGGTTCTATAAGTTATTGAATCATGGGGTGTACTTATTCACAGCACTGCTTAGAGTCTTTTTTTACAACTGTGTGCAGATATAGGATTAAAAACTGAGATGGCGACTCATAGCTACAATCACAGTTAATATTAAATTACACACAGTGGTTAAGGAGCCTCTGTAAGAGTTTACATATTAGTTCATTGACTGTTATTAGGAACTACTGGATCTGTTAATTGTAGGAGTAGCATTAAACTAATAATGTTGTTGGATACCATTCTGTCCATTTTTCCTTGTTTTTGTGACTATAGTTTTCTTGTGTCTTTTGTTTCTAATAATGCTTGCACAAAACTGAAGGATGTTAACACGACTTGGCAAGTATGGAAAAATATAAGCTTTTTCTCCTTTCTGCTTCATGCATAACAGCCACTCATGGGGAGCTGTCATTTATCCACTGACTTGTGATTTGGTTGGAATCTGTCTGTTTGTGTGTAATTACAGGATTTGTATTTATTTATTTTTTTTCTTAGGACTGGAGACATTTCTTGGTTGATTGACAAAGGCTCTCAATGACTTCCCATCTGAGGTTCACAGTCCTTCAGACACCTCAATATGGACACTTATGGTGCTGAGACACTGAGCAGCTATCACAGTCTATTCACAAACACACAGACTAGGGGATATGACTGTCTGGGACACACTTACCTGAGGACATCACTGAAACTTGCTTTTGTTCCTGAGAGACAACATGACAAAAGGAGCCACACACGGTCTGAAATCACTGAGTCACTGTGTTGGCGGGTCTTTTATTGGTGATGTTGTCATGTTTCACAACAAAGCAATATTGGATTCAGCCTCTGTGCTGCTGCAAGATGTATCTACCTGTACACTTTTGTTTATAAGAAGCCAGGGACGGGCAATGACATTTTTTTGTACAAATAACACTGTATATAAGTATAATCCTGAATGCACTGTAACAAAATAAGAGCATACATTTTCAAGTGAATGACAGACTTGGTTGTATGTTAGCATACAGACCGTAGATCTGCATGGTAAAACTTACTGTAATAGGAGTTAAATTAAGCCCCAAAACAGAGAAATTTTAATGTAGACACATCAACAAAGCTTGAATCTGCAACAAAACAAACTGCGTTACCACTTCAGCACAACCCGGAATGCAGCTTTAACCGACTCACTTACTCACACTTGCAGCTTTAATTTGTGATTTATTATAATGGTTAGAATTACAGCTTACCTCTCTGTATTGGTTGCCTTGCTAGTAGAGTGCACAAATGAAATTCTTATTCTTTGATCGTATACTAGTGCTTGCACAGTAGATTCATGTATTTTCTAACAAAGAGGTATAGCTCCTCTAAATGAATAATGAGAAATAGTAGCTTAAGGTTATTTTTGATAGCCATGACCCCCATAGAGACATTATTTGTTACTAACTCAGGGAACTGAGGATTGTGGCCTGGGCTTGCCGGTCCTTTTGCAAGCAGAAATGAATTTGTTGCTTAAATATTTCCTCCCAGTTATTGCAATTTCACTGGTTCAGAAATGCTTGCAATGTGCTTTGGGATATAAAGCAGATGTTTGATTACATCCTGGTGTGCCGCAGATCCCGAAACACTTGAGCCCTGACTCACAAGTCAACACAGTGATTTAAAAGGCATTGTTCTCCCTGCAGAGACATCTGGAATGGCATTTTTATAACTAAACTTTGAAATAAAAGTCTTCCAACAATAACTACTCACTGACATTTTATTTTCTATGTTATTCCACCGTTTTGTTTTTTTTGTGTGTGTATATTCTTGAATTTATTGACCAGAAAACGGTTTAACAGCTTTAAAAAATGTTTAATGAATTCCAAGGGAGAGACGGAGCATAGTTTGCATGTTTTGACAGATTCCACTCTTTGAGTCAGGGTTACTAAAAATATAGATAAAATTACTTGAGTCAAGATTTCACATAAGAACACAAACTTTTGGAAACATTTCACAGAATTTATGAATCAACAAGCTTCACAAAAAAAAAAAAATAAAATGCATAAAACATCAATTAGGAGCGATCTAACACTCAAAACAAACTGGAAGTGTTCACAATAATATTGCAAACAGCCCGTAGAGGTTTTTCTAGATTATTTTGGATAAAAGTAAGGATGCACCGATCCAACGTCTCTCTTCTGATACAGATTCTGAAATGTCAGCTCAGTGCTTTTGCCAGTAACTCTTAACAATCACCTTTTTTTCAGCCATTTTTGAGCACCAGAGGTTTGGGATCAGCGAGGTAACTTCAGGGTTAACCCTGAGTTTTCAGTATCACAAAAGCAATTCACTTCTTACTGGGGTACATCATCATGGTAACTTCTGTTGCACAGCTAACCTGTCCTGGAGCAGACTATGTTTGAGAACAGAGATCAGCAGGTATGAAATCAACGCCTACTGACCAATCAGTTCTCCAGAAAATAGAATCACCATTCCTGGAAGATGCCTCAGACCTCTGCATGGATAGTAGGAGGGTCTGAAGTGTTTCCCTGATGAGCATCAATAAGAAATATAGATTCTTAGAAGCAACTTTATTCCTTGATTTTTTTTTTTTTTTTTTTTTTTTTTTTTTGTC
>VUQI01002083.1:15667-27986 GCA_015106735.1 Paratilapia polleni | reverse complement strand
GTTGGGGTTTGGGGTGGTTGGGGTGGGGGGTGGGGTGTGTGTGTGGGGGGGGGGTGTGGGGGGGGGGGGGGGTGGGGGGGGGGGGGGGGGGGGGGGGGGGGGGGTTAGACAACTCTGCTGCACATCACTCTCAAGTCTGTGTCCAGACCCTTGTGAGGTTTTGGAAGAAGAAAAGAACTGCCCTCCAGTGACCCTCACCTCCTGCCTCCCATCCAACCCCCCCATCCCTCCCTGTAAGTATTTCTCTGTTCCTGGGCCACCTATGGGTTAGAGGAGTGAGCAGTGGGGGCACAGAAACAGCCTGCACATTAACATATTGCTATATTCAATTGCAAAGCAAACCGCGTGCGATGGCTCTGAAGGAGATTTTTCTTCCTTTTTTTTAAATTTGGAATCAAAGAGGTAGGCCCTTTGATAGCTGCAAAGGCAGCCTCTCACTGCCTTTTTAACATGCACAGCCAGGCGCTTTCTCATCTTGTGGGCTCAGTGTTGACAAATAAATGAACTTATTATACACCCCTGTGTTAGCCGCTGGGCCTCTGCCAAGGGGGCGATTTATTAAAGGCTACCTCGAGCCAAGAGGAAAGAGCACACAAAGCCCCTCAGCATTACATCACTGCTGTAAGAGCACAACTTTCTATAGAGGGCTAAGAGAACAAAGGCATACAAGGATTTACTGTAAGTGTGCAGTGAGCACAGACTGACAGGCAAAGCAACAGACACCTCAGCAACACAGGCAAGAAACAATGCACTGATGCCTGCATGCTTTCAGATGCAGACACACACCGACACACACAAACACAGCACAGATGTTGGTTTGTGGGAGAGCTGAGTGGCGGGCAGTGGGCAGCAAGCTGATTTTTCGCACTCAAGACAAGACAGGTCTGTAGCAGAACAAGGACGTGCGCGTGCAGCCGATGCGGGCTGACACTCCGGCCTGGTGGCTGCTGCATGTGGGGGGAAGAATGGCTGTATTTTAGGAGGCCCTCATTGATATTCATGTTGAGGATAAACAGTGTATGTAGCTGAGTGGGGACGCCTGCGATGGAAAGCTCCCTGTGAGCAGCGGCTGGCTGGCCTGGCCTGCACGCCTCTCAGCCCCTTCAATGGCCCTTTCTCCTCCCTGTGCCCCCTCGTCTCCATTCCTCCATGTTCCTACCCCATGAAACTTCATCCTTGGGCCGCTGGTTGCACAGTCTCCTGCCCTACATGGCCCGCTCCATCTGGGTGGCTGTAATGCACACCATGCACATTAAAATGGTAAATTAATTAAAGTTGGAAAGTTGAACAACAGCCAAAGAAGAAAGAAAAAAAGGCTCTCATTCACCCTGTCCTCTCTTTCCAGTGCTATAAATCAGGTTCTTGTTTTCTATACATGTAGCGCTTATTGACCTTGTTTATTAAGGTAGTAGCATTACGAGGACCTGGGGTCTGCTGACTGATTAAGGTTAAAAACAAACATCATTTTGGGATTGGCATGACAGTATGTTTCTCCGCTAATGCAACACAGACCATTAGTCAAAACAACCTCTGTGGAGAGCTACTCAGAAGACAGTCCACCTAGCACAGCTGCCCAAGCCCCACAAACTGGGCTTGAGAAGTTCCTCCACATGTAACAAGGAGAGAAACGCCTGATTAAGAAACAATAACTTGATACTGCTGTCATTTTCCAATGCTTCTTGTTCAGGCTATAACTCTGGAGACAAACAAAAGAACGAGAGCTGTGAGAGTCACGCACCCTCGCTCAATCTGTGATTTCAACTCATTTGTCATAGGGCAGAATTCCTTCTTAATTGTAGACTGCCTGTGACAGCTCTTTTTAGCCTTTCACCATCACATCGACTGTCACAGCTGCAGCCTTGAGGCGCTGGTAATGTCAGTGTTGAGGAGCATACAGATTTGGATGAGATCTAGCGTGGGATTCAGAAGAGTTCAGGTTTTTCTGCACAATTAATGGGCAAATAATGTTAACTGCATTTGTGCTTGTTTCCAATAGCCAAGACTCTGCATTCTTGGTTACAGTTTGGATGAAATCAATTAAGTTTCATCCAAACGAGAAAATTAAAAAATTAAAAAAATACATCTATATCTGGCTGTCTGTTTAATTAAAGGCTATTTGTCCTTTTCAACCAATACAGCTATTGTGCAGTCTACTGTACTTCAGTGTCTATACCTAATTATGAAGGTATTCTGTACTGTCATGCTGCTCCATCATTACCGCAGCAGGTAAATCTTGTTTATTATAATTATCACTAATGACAAATTTCCTACTCATTATTGTTCAAGGCTGGATTGACAGAAAAAAGGAATCAATCATTTAATCATATTCATTAAAGTCCAAACTACGTTACATGCCGTTTAACATTTCAGTCTTTAAACATGATCCAGCAGCTTCTTGAGCTTAGCTTTAGTTCAGGCAGGCAGACCATGAAGTGAAGCTCAGCCACAGATCAGCAGATCAGCTGACCTCAATTGCAGCTCACATCAGCTGATGGCTCAGCTGATACCATTCTGTGCATCTACGTATCAACTGTCATAATGTGACATAATATTTAAGTTGCTTTAGCGTGCCAACAGTTGTAGTACATCTGCAAGCTGCTTTGCAACCCATTTCCACTGTAGCGCCTCCTTTTCATGCCGTGCCGAGTTAATCAGTGTCATCTGTTGTCATTAAACCTTGCTCTGTTCTGTACAGGGTATCTTTTTCCTGCTCTGAGGCCCCAGAGCTGAGTCATACTGCCAAATATCAAATACTGCAGATGGAAATAACTATCTTCTTTTGCATATATTGATCCTGACAGAGCTTTACTATTTCAAACTTTTTACAGCTGTTGCAATAGTTTTTATTATATCACATAGTTGTGCTTGCTGATTGTGTGCTGATATGACTTTATATATTTTCCTGTTCCTGTCCTTTTGAAATGGACATCTAAATCTCAATGAGAGTATTTGAATAAATAGAGATTTTAAGTATTTAAACCCTATAACAAGTGGCTTTTATAGAGGAAGACAAAAATTAAGAGACACTAAGCAGAGAAAAATGTTCAGGTCAAGCTAGCTGGAAGCAAAGCATTTACTTTAGTACAAATATTAGTCTTTGTGGTTAACATGACCTCCAAGAAAAACGTGTAAGATTTGGATTCCAAACCTTTTTGGTGGGATAATTGCAGCAGCCAAAGCAAAAATCTCTGTGATCTCTGGTGTGACTCAACTGGGCAAAGCATTTATAGTGTGGTGCTGATTACACAGCAAGGTGAAGAGGAGAACTCAGGACATGCCACTCGATGATTCACGCTGTGTGTCACATTACTGGGCACATACTGTCAGGAAGCCTCTTCCTGCTTCATCTGTTGACAATGCAGGCAGACCGGACATGATTCCTCACATCAGCGGAGCATGCAGAGAATGGATAATTCGATGGACAAGGTGGCCAATTTGTTAGGGTTCTGACTCATCTAACATGAAGGGGGTTTTATGTAAACAAACACCAGTAAAGACCTTTTCACTGAACGCATCTGAGATGAATCATCCGTCTCTAGAAATGCTGAACTGAGCCTAGAGGGGATTCTCCACTTGGAGATGAAGCTACAAGAAGCATTCCTGCCTCTGGACTACAGAGACTTAACAGCCAAAACAAAAGGAAAGAGGGTTTGTGAATCAAATTACAAGATTTGAGTGGTCACTGATTTCCTCTGGGATTTGAAGTACACTGCTTGTAGAATACAGAAAAATCTAAAGAGACTTAATACTGTTGTTATCCAGTGACATTATTTTGAGATATAATAATGTTATTTGCCTCTTGATGGATGAACTGTGTGTGAAGGCTATGTAAGAATTAAATAGTGGACCATGCAACTTGTGAATAAAATAAAATGATGCACAAAATAAAGTTATGCCATAGTAATTTTATTAGACATGAGAGAAAGTAAGTCGGTTCAACAAGGCTTGATTTCCCTCATGTTTGTTAGCTAGTGAATCATTAGTTGTCTCCGATAAACTAACTGGTTAATCATCAAGTCACTTCATGCATAGTTCAAAGACACTTCCACATACCAGGAATAAGTAATCAAATACTATTCAGAGATAAAAGAATGAGCACTCGGTTACTTAAATCACTCATTATTTAGATCCCAACTTGTAGCAAAATCTTCATTGTGTCTTCCAGGACAACTGACTCCCTATTGGAGAGCACTGCTGGCCCTGATCCAGAGATTTCTTTTGATCAGCTTCTGTGACCATTGTCACCATTCCATGCATACCATTACAGAAAAGGCTATTGGATCCCATATTAGAAAAAATACACTATAATCCCTGCCAATATGGCAAGAAGACGGAGCTCAATAACCACAGCAGACAGGTTGGGGTGCATCTGTCTGCCCCATGCACCCCGTCTATTCTCCCACTTTACTTCAATTGAATAAGAATAGAAGAGGAAGCTCGGAGTGCTTGGTGTCTGTGTCTAGGAATGGAGGTTCATAATCTCCCTTAATGAGCTTGTTTCTGGGCTATTATCCGGCAGCCTGCCTGAGGGAAATGCTGGTGTTTCCTATCAAGTGGCCCTGCAGCGCTGACCCTCACATGGCTCTGCATATGAAATGTAAGGGCCAAGCCTTTTGTCTCCTTTTTCCCAGCCTCTAGCTGAGCCCCTGAGCCATTTGCATAGTCCTGAATGGACCAGCCAATGTTATTAATTAATACAGAGCCAGCCTGCGCCACCTGACAAAATCCCACCGAGTGGCCCGAACGGAACTGTTTCATCAAAAGAGAGGAGCCATTAGGAATGAGAGGCCTTATTCTCCACTTCTCCTCTTCTCTCTCTTGTTCCCTCAAAAACAGAGAGCCATGGTTTTATGCATGTTTTCTTTTTCAGTAAAGGGACAGCGGCGGTGGGAGTAGTCGTGGGTGGTGGGTTGAATGCGACTGTACGAAATGGGAAGGCCACAGGTGACCCTGCTGTCAACTGTCTTGTAAATGTAAATCCTCCAGAGAGACCCCCTCCTTCTGCTCTGTCTTTACCTTCTCAACTTTGCTCAGAGGATGTCTTCAAGGAGGATTCTCACCAGATAACCCAAAGATTTACGGCTGGGAATGTTTCACAAATGGGGTTTCAAATTCCCTGAGATCTTCAGATGCATCAAACCGTTGACTCACTCACGCTGTATCTTTCTCCGTTTTGCCCTCACTTTGTGTTTGCCTGGATACGAAACGCATACACAAATAAACGCCCTGATGCTGATCCAGAGCTATCTCCACAACGTGTCTCTCCTGAAATACAATGTCAGGAGGACGACTCCAGGAGGCTCGTAAATTTATTTCCACTGCCTCATTGAAGCAATTAAGGACAAAGTGCGTGCTGAGTCTTTCACAATGTTGCTTGGGGAATAGGTCCGATCACTGACACGCTGTAATTCCAAACATTAATCCACTGGCAAAAAAAAAACAAAAAAAAAAAAAACAAAAAAAAAAAAACAAGGGATGAGAGATATGGGGTCAGACAGGGAAAGGGAAATAGTAAAATATGAGAAAATTGAGAGAATTTACACAGGGAAAGTATAAAAAGTATAAAAAGCTTTGCAAACATGAACCTGTCCATTGCACAATCATTGCAGGAGATCACTTCATGCTGTGAATACCCATCACCTTCCACATATCTGTTCATCTAACTATATACACTCCTCTGAATGTTGTCAGCACGAGGAGGTGTTTCCCATAGGGGGGTGCAGTTAGCATTCCTGTTTGTGGTCTGCAGAAAATGAAGCAGCTGTTGGTGGTGGGATTCACCAAGAAGTGAGGAAAAAAAAAGTAATAACAAACAACATTTTTAAGGATGACTTGTGTGGTTGTCCCAACTAAATGTTCAGAAAAAATCCTTGAGGATATTCAGAAGTGGTGTAGTTGCTTTTTGGCAATCACATGGCCCTACCTTGTGTGTAGCTTTGAATGCAGACTTGGAGGTGACGCAGGAGAAATCTGCCCTATTGAGAGTCTCAACATGGGAAAGCTATCATGTCCTCCAGCTGTAGGGCGTGGAGGCGTGAGAAGTTACATGCCTCAGAATTGGCAGTACAAAAACAATACACTCCTCTGGCTTTCCCTGACTCCCCTTGTCCCTCTTGCATCTTTTCCACCTCGACCTCACTATCTCTTCATATCATGTTAAAGGTTCCCAGTCCCTCCCATGCCTCCCTGGATGTTTGATCTTATGGGAACCATTCACCTCAAGTGTAAAAAGACAATGGTCCGCATGCCTGCCCCCCTGTCCATTTCTCTTTTCGACCCCTTGCAAGGTGGGAATGCCTCTCAATCAGGCTAAATGTGCTTTGAAGTGTTACTTTAGAGGCCACTGATACGCCTCAAAAACATGACCACATATAAGGCTGGGAGAAGACAAATGACGGACAGACCTAAGAGGCTAACACTGAAATTACTTCCATTACTCATTCCTTTCTTAGAAAGAATATTTTCCCATCGATGACCATGTGTGTCACTAAAGTTACAGTTAGCCATGACTGGCCCATAGCAGCTCTCTGAACACAGTTGTTGCCGCTTGCTATTGAGAGAAGAGGGCTTTGATATGGTGCTGAAAGAAGATTGTGCAAAGATATTTTGCAACACGACAAAGTATGTTGATGTAAGCCATTACTGCTTAGTTTGACTTGGCAGAGAAAAGACAAAAGAAGAAGAAAAAAAGATACTGTCAAGATGACAGATGTAGTGTGTATGGTCATCTTTTGGATCCGTCTTTCCAGACTGGCATGGCAATTCATTGGGACAAACATCTGCTAATAATGCAGGGAATCAAATGTGCGTGACACCAGCTCTCATTGTGTCCTACCTGTGGCACAGAGGGCAATGAAGGTCTGGACATGTTTCCGAATAAGTGCCAGCTTATCCTCGGGCAGTGGCAGCCTCCTCACGATGTGCTCAATGAAGTCATTTGGTGTTACTGCCGCCAGGTTCCACTTCAACTTCCCCAACACCACCAGTTCCCATTCCTAGAGAGAGAGAGAGAGAGAGAGCCAGATAAAGATGGAAAGAGAGAGTGAGTAGAAAGCAAAAGAGATAACTGAAAATGATTCAGTGACACAAAGTACACACTACATTTTAGCTACAGATCTGCACTTTACTGCCATTGTTTAGCCAGTTGTACTTCAGCCAAAAGTGTGTTCATGTGATGTACAGTGGTGAGCATGTGGAGGTTAAGCATTATTGTTATTAGTCTCTGCTTGGCTGGGCCTGGGACAGAGAATCACCAGCAGTGCCACCAACCCAGGTGACCTCGCAACACTGTCTCCCACCCTGTCTGTCTGTCAGGCATCTGGGGACTTTCCTAAAGAGGCCCATCAGAGGCTCTACTGTGTGAGCGCACAATGAGAATGGATAGGCAGCCTATGTTTGTTGAGCAGAGTCAGCATTAAGTATTTCATTTCTTATCTCAATGTATCAATCAAAATCCTATTTATACACGGTAGCATTTTACACTTTGTTTTATAAACACTGTCATGTGCCAAATATAGTTACTTTATTTTTCCAAATGCAGTACTTTATAGCATGTTAATGACTTACAGAAGACAGAAAACTTGGACAATGTTTGATTAATCAACATATTTCTGTAACATCTTATTCACAAATGCTTTTTATGTGGATCTCATGGCAGAATGTGCTGACACGTGCTCATCCATCTGCATGTCTGTGTAATATGGGGTGTAGATACTAGGTGTGGTGTTCTCTTTTCTGAGAGTGTATTGTTACTTTCACTTCCTAGAGGAGGAGGTGATTAACGAAAGAGTTGGTGACTAATTTGGGAAAAAATTTAGTGGTTTGGTTCCGCACTGCAGCCTTGTGACTGGGACTACGGATGCTCTTCATTTTCCCTTTAAGAAGGACAGACCACATGGCTTCAGTCATGAGACAATTCAATATGGCTACCCCTGCTAGCAGCTTACAATTTTCTAATCAAAATGACCTTTGTCAGCTATGTAGTGTTTTGTTATCTTGTTGATGTCAGAGAGATTGAAACAGAGGAGATAATTATTGTTGAAATTAGGAATTTTTTAAACCACAGCTCTTGTGAAAGTGAAACTTATCTTCTTCAGGGTATAACTTGGAAAAGTGTAACCACTACTGCAAAGTATTTGACTACTGTTGATTATTAGCTGCCTCCTGCTCTTCAAGACCTTTTCCATCGATGTCAGTACGCAATACTGAAGGGTACAGCAATAGCTGTGACAAACCTTGCAACACAAACTTGATGCTGACAAGAGTGGCAATCTGGTATCACCCACTTCCTTCTGCTTACTGCCTTCCTCTGGTCACACCTTCTTCGTAACATTGTGGTTCGCTTTACAAGAAGTTCTTACCAAAGATGAGGACAAAAAAACGATCACATGCCCCGAGCAGCTGATCTGTTTCCTGTATCTGCATGTCAGCCAAAATACTGCCTTATACAGAAACACAGAAAGGAGGCCTCAGCAAACCAGTTCAAGGACTGAGGGCTTTGTCTCTAGTCTGAACATAAAGGTATCATAGACTTTTTTTGTTAAGTGCAGCACTGCATACTATTTTATGAGTTTGCAGCCACAGCAGCATTTTTTTTTTTTAAATACACAAGCTGTTTAAAACTAGAACTTTAATACATTGGCTCATAGCTGAAACCTTCACTGAAGAAAGGGGAAATTAAATTCTCAAACAGAACCACATTCCAGAAAATTATCAGAAACCAACAAACCAACAGCAGCTTCTTGGGAACTTGAATATACTGCAGCAATCAGCTCAGTGGGTAGAGCCGCCAGTCAGGCAGCAAGGCAGGTCTGCAACCATCAGCCCGTCTGAATCATAATATGTGGCCTCTTTCACAACATGGGTGGGATTGGCTGTTGTTTACTGAGGAATGTTTATGTAGCACCACAGAGCAGTGGGGAAAATACTTATCTGATGTGAAACTGAGTTAATTAATTGGTTTGCCCTGGTGAAGGCAGCTGGTATTATCAGGCCAAAGAGGTCTTATTAAATAAATAGGACACAGAATAGTAACATTTTCACCCCACAAATTGATCTTGTATCATCAGTTATATGTGTAGTTTGCGTACAATACTGCAGAATGTGTTAGAATCAGAAATAGAGACTCATGACATCATATCAGAAATGTGTGCATTCATGGTTATTTTTGGACACAAGCTAAACTGTAAAAGGCAAACTTGAATTTCTCTGTCTCTCCCTCACTAGCTGACAGGAACAGAGAACTTTGGCTCGAGTTCAAGATGACCTCGCTGATCTGTGAGAAAAATATTTACCACTAGATGGCGATGGAGACCACTGCACAGACTGGAAGGTTACTGTAAAGCCTTGAGGGTCTTATACAGTAAAGAGAGCCCTTGTAGAACAATTCACTGTGGAGCTTTCGCTTTTCCTGCACCTTTGATGTCTAAAGTGGAGACTGGACAACAGATTCAGTGAAATGAGAACAGCCCCCATGTGAAGCATGTCATGTGTCAAACTCTATATTTTATGTGAAGAAATACTTTAGAACAACTGAATAAATCCTGGTTTCCAAACATGCTCTGATGAAGAGAAAGTTATGTAATAAACATATGTTTAACCAGCTGATGATGACAATATGAGCCTGCAGATGTGTCGCTGCAAATTGCGTGAAATGTGTAGAACTGTTGCTTACCAGCAGCTCTTGAGGTCTGATGGAGTTATCTGTGTAGATGCAAAGCTTCTCTGCAGTTAATGGACGAGTCTCTTTCAATTTGGATGCAAGAAACATGCACACTGCTCCCAGCAGCTGCAGGTTACACTTTTTGGTGGGTACCACTGCTAGAAATCTGTCTAAGTAGTTCATGGCCAAGGGAAAAACTTCTTCCTCGCACTTCTGCTCCTCACAGACCTAAGACAGCACACAATGCAGCAATGTTGAGCATTTGGAATCAGTAACTCACGCTGAAGGCACATGACTTATTTTTCGGCACTTGAAACGTATGTAAAACTTTTATGAGATAACGAAACAGAAGAGTGATCACATAAAGAGCACATTTAAAATCAATGACACACATAGTTGGGGCTCGGCCAAGAATTTGCGCCCAGCCCAGATCGGTTGCGACATCATACAATAATTCGAAATAAATTATTTTACAAAGAATGAAATAAGTTTAAGACACAAACTCTGAACAGAGCCGCATTCCTGCAGTTCATTCACTAAGAAATGAATTCAAGTCACAATCAGCCGAGCCAAAAACACCAGGAAAGCGCAGCACACGGAAACACACTTTTTTTAAACAGTCGTCATATTTTCATAAAATATTTAAAAATAGAAATAAATTGTCTAGACCGATTTTCTTCGCACCATAATGTCCAGTAGAGTCTTCTACATCATATCCGACAATTCCTATCCAAATCCAAGCAGGGTAAATATGAATAAAATGTCAAAATAAGAGGCAAGTAGCAAGCGGCTGGTGTGGCATGCCTCACCGCCGACCCGATATATTTATTTCAAAAATTAATTAAAAATCTCCAGTGCGTCAGATTCTGACAATATTTACATGAAAATAAAGAGGAGAGACTCGAGATTGTTTACAGACAGGTGTTGACCAGAAATATTGGACGGAGTGTCAATAAATGAACATAATTCCTCGGCGAGTCATTGAAGACCAAAAGAAGAGATAAGGCCCTCGCCCTTCCCGACATTTAAAAAGATATCTAAAGCGTTTGCGACGCTTTTTGTGATCAATTCTACATTTGGTGGACACCTAAGACCCTCTTCTGTCATTACCGACAGCTTTTAACCGCTGTTACTGCGCTTTTGACACTGTAAATCCTCTTAAAAGCTCTCCTGTAAAAACCAACATGGCGATGCAGCGCAAGTCAGCATTGAATTTGGGGAGTGCATACGTGTGCATGAAAATATTCAGCCTATCTTAAATAATAACATTAAATAATCAGCGGGCAACTTGTGCAGACACCATGTAAGGCAGATAAAAGAAATCCCCTGGTGTCACAGATAGCACAGCTGGCACTTTCATGAACGCAGTCTTCATGATCGGACTTTAAAAATGGAAAGAAATTGCGTTAAACGGCACCGTTGAATTATATAAGGAAATGGCAGTCGGAAATACGAGCCATATGTCAAATCTACTGTTCAAAATATTTCAACCATGGCTCAGTAAAGAAATGAAACAAATCAGGAGGCTTTAAAGTCGAGCACGGAAATAATATGTCTTGTCAGCATTCGGTGTTTCGGTATACCTCCAACATCCAAGTAGCGACCATCCTCCTCATAAACGGTTGAATATCTTTCTGGACGCCTTTGAAATAGGAATATTGGGGTAAAAACCTCTCCTCTATAGTCAACAAGCTCTGCAGGACTCTGTCATCGTACAGAAGGTTCGGGTCAGGACGAGCTCGTATGATGGTGTCCATTTCGAGGCAGAGCAGCTCCATGGTGCTGGTGTTTTCACTTTAGTTAAAAAGTAGGATTTCTCTTTCGGAAACGTAAAAGCCGTGTTGAGGAGCAAAAATGCAAAAAGATGGCAGGGAAAGTCTTTTAGAGGCATAAAAAGTGAGACTGCAGGGGCTCCGTAAGAGTAGTCCTGCCTCTCCTTGTTGAGAACTTTTTCCTCTCTCTCCCCACAGCTTGCCTCTACTTTCCTCTGCCTAAGATCAGTCGCATTTACCCTGCCCTGCGTCTGCCACTGACGCAACTGCATTACCTCTGTATAGACACAACAAGCTGCATTCCAGTCCCCGTTTCTACTGTCCTGGTGTGAAAGACAACTTTCACCGAACTGAATACATTTTAGATGTAGATGCACAACAATGTGGGGACAAGTACAGAATAACTCCATCTAACTATGATCAGGTTATTTTCCATTTGCTGACTGTTTTAGGCTCAAATAAGCCAATTACACTGATTCTTTGGCTATATTAAAGCATGTAGCCTACTGATGTTAATTATAACAGGGTGCATTCAGGTACAGTGCTCGTCTGCACTTTTATAGGTTAACTTCTTGTTGGTGCTGGTGCCTGAAAAACGTATGATGGTCATTACAAATTCAGGATATGGAATTCTCACTAAATTAATTAATGCTTTGTTCATTGTTGCTTTATTATTACACATATTTTCAGTATCAAAAAGGCTCCAAGAAGTCAATCTTACTTGATAAAGTGCTGCAAGAGCTCCCTTGTGAAAATAATTTGTATACTATCTTAGATTAGAAAGGAACTGAGGCAACTAATTTATTGATTTATACTTAAACCAACTTGTCTGCCACTTTTTTTTTTGGTTTTTTTTTTTTTTTTTTTTTTGTCATGTGTCACTGTA
>VUQI01002083.1:0-12618 GCA_015106735.1 Paratilapia polleni | reverse complement strand
TATATCAACAGGTCAGTAATGGCTACACAGGAAAGGCACCTTTTCATAAAATAAAATGAAATAAAATTAGATAATTACTAGAATGATATTATAATCTGACTTGATGTAACTCTAAATCATCATGTTTCTTTTGAGCCTTTAAAGAAACAGAAATATTGCATACTTTTGATGCAACAAAGAAACTTTGTTATATTCCATCATTTTCTATTCAGTTTGACGTGTTAATTGATTATATACCTCTGTTTAAACTGTCAATATAGATTTGTCTATTTTTTTAAACATAAATAATCCTAAGAATGGTTATTAGTATATATTTGATGAATGTATTAACACTCTTAATATACTAGATTATTTTTAAATTACTGAAAATCTGGTGGATTTTCTAAAATTAGCTCACAGATTTAATTGTTTGCAAGACAACAACACAAATAAAATGAACCATTTCATTCCTAAAATTTACAAATGCGCATTACTTAATTTTCTGTATAACAAATCGGTTTGATTTCTTTTTTATTTAGATTTTATGAACTAATAAAATATATTACCACTGAAATAAAAAAAGAGAACAGACAGGTTAATGTTTAGAAAGATGGAACTCGGGAGGAAAAGGTAATTTAGCATAATGAATTGATTACATTTTTACTTTAAAAATATGTCTTCTTACATAAAGACATAACAGAGATGTTCAATGTGTAATAAAAATAAATAGTTTATCCAAAAAGTCAATCCAAAAAGCCAACATCAGCCCTGATTTGAGTATCCAGGAGTCTTGTCCCTCTCTGCTTGAGACAAGTTTTTTTGGATTCATCTGCGAACTAATGACAAGGAGGATGCACAGAAACAAGGAATCATCCAACAGCAGCAACACAAGTCAATCATTGCTTCATTATGCAATTTCATAACAAGCACACGAGATATGAAATAAGAATCTAAACACAAAAACAAGAAAAGGGCTTTCACATGTTGTGTATGCTTTCAATTTGAGAACCACTGTGCCACATTTAGCAATGAATCACAATTTAATTCTGATGAAAACATCACTCATACATCATTTCAAATCATTTGTTTATCATGCCCACATTTCCCCATTTTTGCAGTATTTTTTGTGGTTGAATAACTGCAGATGTTTGAGCCAAACAACAACAATACAGAGAGAAGTTACTCATCCATGATATAAAAAACACCACATTGCATGCAAAACATAATGGAAAAACTATCACCCAACTGACCAGTTTGAAAAATCACAAACTGTTTATTGGCTGAATTGAGACATGTTGTTACAGTATCAAAAAGTGTTAGCTTTCTGCTGCATCTCACTGATCCATGAAGCCTTTCAGTTTGTAAAAAACACCAAATCAGTTAGTGTTACACGTTTCCAAGCTTAAATTTTAAATGGTCAGAAACTGTGTTTTAATATAAATCTAAATGATGAAACATCCAGAAAAATGGCATAAAACGTGCATTGCTGTTTGGAAGTTACACCAACAAGCTCAACTAAAAAAGAAGTTTTCCACAATTTCCCAAGTTTACATTTACAGAAAAGTTTGGATTATGAAGCAATGAACTTGTGAATATGCGACTTGAATTTTCAGCTGATCCTGAATATCTGTTCAGCTTTCAGCAGTTTTGAAAAACAGCACCTTCCTTCCAACATTATGATGGAAACTTTATTTTTTACCTCCTGCATTGCTGGGGCCATTTCCCCCATTGAGAAAAAATAAGACATGAGCATTTTCAGCAGCTGTCAGTGTTGAATCTTGTCCCTGACATCTCCTCTAACCACCTGTGGGATTTCTCAGATTCCTCTCCATGACCGATGTTACTGTAATGCAGGTTTGGTATTGAGTGCTCGTCCTGCACTACCTTCAGACTGCCCTTATGCTCTCGTCCTGAATTCTTTGAGACATGCCCTTATCAATAACTGGAAAAGAAGCAACAGGAGCAAAAACAATATTGTTACCTTTTGGCATCTTTCGGATACACTGATGTACAATGCCAGAGAGAAGTGAAAGCCCTCCCTATTGGAAAAGAAACATCAAAAGAAACCCAAGGTAGATCCCTAAGGAAGGTGTTTCCTTTTCCAGAGGAAGGGCTTTCACCTTCCTATGTAGATATTGCAAACTATATTGTGAATACAGTCTGTTTGATATTCCACTATTAGGTCCTGATTATTTTAGCTCACAATGCTTTGTTATTCACAGCACTGACAGAACAGCAGTTGCAGGCAGTGTAAAGCTTTGTTAAGGGATAGGACACACATTCCCACAGTGAAGATGTTCAGGACTCGTTGCAAAATATCTCCATGCAGATATTTCATGCAGCTCCAAAAATTATTTGGATTAGGAACTCATTAAATTAGCTGTCCTCTTATTTAAGATCTCTGAGAGAACGAGACAGACAGTTATGCAGCGCATCACATAATGGTAACAATCTTTCAAAAGTGGATACAAGCACCAAAATTGGTGTGTTTGTTCCTCTGGTGCCATTAAGTTGAAAAATCTCATTAGCCACTTGAATTTTGAAAATGACCACCATTTTTCAAAATGGTCAGCCTTTCCCGTTTAGCAAGGAACTTTTTTTTCCTCCCGAGTTTTCTCTTGATTTCTATGTTTTCGATTACAGGGAAAACTTCTTCTTTTTGCTTCTTTCTCTTAAGTAAAATGCAAGATAACTGCAAAGACACTGAAGAGACCTTATCCTTTTCTCACATTGATAGCACCATGATGCATACAACTTGTTTGGACATTTAACATTCATCCAGTGTCAAATAGGTCCTGTGTGATTCACTTAATTTTATATATTTACCTGGATTAAAGCTCCTTTACCCTCAGCTCAGCTCGCCCATGCTGGCACACCCAGTCAGTTCAGATACAGGTATCAAACTAACAGCTTTTCCAATCAGGGGACAGGCCAACACAAAGACAGATAAACATTTATACCACCATTTACCCATAATTAGAATCACCAATGAACTGTCTTTGGACAGGTTTCCAACCCAGACTCTATTCACTAATTCATGTAACTTATCTACTACAGTATCAAGTTAGTAAGAATAGTCAGTTGACACTGAACCCAAAGCTGAGTTTCACAGCAGTGATTTCAACAGCATCTGTCAGTGGAGGAACCAATACCACCAACTTTCCATATATAGCTGACACCCTACATTAAATCCTTAGCCATCTTAAACAGCAAAGTTTTTGGAGACACAGGGTAAGTAGTGAGGAGTATCAGTAGCCCATCCAGGAGATGTGGCTGAAACAAAGTACTACCTCTGCTAGCACACCCCTACACCCCTTTTAGTACATAATTTTAAGTGTGGTTTATTTAAAAATTTGTACTTACTTGCCAGAGTAGACGGCCATCTTGAAAAGGGCAGCCATCTTGAATTTTCAAATGGGACTTCATCAAAAGAGCAATCATAAAGAGTATATGTGCCAGTTTTGGCACTTGTATCCAGTTGTGAATGATTTTCCTGTTACGTTAAGTTGTCTGCTGCACTAATGAGATTAAGTACAGCAGCTCTAATTAATCAGAAGTTTGCTCAAAAGTTACACATGGTCTTTTCTGAGATAATTTAACCAGCAGCAGCTCTTTTAGGTGCAAGTCACTTTAACTTAGCCTCTTAATTTTAGTAACAAAATGTAAAAGTGTCTATATGAGCATGGGCACTTCAAAACACAAGAGGACTAATAAAATCATTTTGAATGCATACATTAGAAATATCTTTGCACCCAAAGGTTCATTTTACAGGTACAACTAACTAGCTATGTTCTTAAGTGAAAATAATGACACTTCTGTGTGCATACAGCAGGAATGATCATTACTTTAAACAACACACATGTTGAAAAGAGGTATACACATTAACACGGCTATATTCAGCATACAGAGGACTTCTTGTGTTGTTTTTCTAACTATAAGTGAATCATACAATCAACTATGAAGAGATGCGTGATACAGCGTGCCACCCTGTTTGGTGTATTCTTCATCCACTGACTTGTTGCTGCTCCACATCATATTTTGTCTGTACTGCCATCTGCCGTTATAGAGATTACTGCCAAAGACAGTGCATCGAACCTCCACGGCCAATAACAAAGTGCAGTAATGACACATTCAACGCCTCAGTGAAAAAATACTCTGACGACAGCTGAGGGAAATGTTTTCTGTTTTCTTGCTAAAACTTCTCACATCTCATCAGACACCAACTGTATTTGTATTCCACCTATGATACAGGTTAATGCACTTTATAGATGCAGATTTTAAAACAGAATAGGTGTAGACTGTAATAAGGTGAAACAGAAACTAGATTCTGCCTGCATCTCTGGCTCTTCTTCCAAAGCAGTGACACAAAATAAGAGCAAGTTAAGTTAACTTCTGTATATTGGTGCTTTTACTGTGTTGCACTCGTCTTTGGCTGCAGGTGCAACCGACAATGGGAAACTAATTTTGGAGGATTTGTTGCACTTTGCTCTTGGTTACAAAAGACCCAAGTGAATACAGTAACATTTTTCCCTTTGAAAAAGACTGTGTTCACCCCTTCATACACAATCAGCTGAAAATGCAAAGTGAAAACATCATTAATAACTAAATGCAGTCCTGCACTGCTTCTCAATCCATCAGAGATATGAGCGACAGGTTGGTGAGAGACTGATATGATTCTCAATAGAATTTTTGCCATGGAAGGTGTGTCACTTAAAAAAACAAGGTCTGGTAGCTTTAGCCAAGCCTTCAGTTAACATAAGATATAAAACGTCTGGTATTCATTTACCTTTCTTCCACCCCTCCACCCTGCTCCTCCATCCCTGCTTCCATCCTTCCCCTCTTTCACATGCTTGACCCTGTCTTTTGAACCCCACCAACAACCTCTCATACTGTCATCAAACTGGAGGCTAAATAAGCCAGTTAGAGAGGTGAGCTTGGAGCACTAGCTGCTAAATAATGTCAATATTTCCTTGCCCTACTAGAGGATAAGCTGCTTTCTTTTCTGTTTCTCATACAGTTTATTCTCCATATAACAGCAACAGTGAAGCCTGCCTCACTCAGACTGGCTCAGCTGCTGCTGCGGTCTCTTCCCCTCCAGCTCCTCCAGGATTTTCCCATGTTCGTATCACTAGCCCTTGACTTTGTCACTCATTCAACAGCTGCTTGCTGATACTGCATCACTGTTCCAGCCTATCACTCCCCCCTTTTTCACTATGCCCAGCAAGAACAAAGGCATTGTTAATCCAGCCTTGATACATACAGAATGCAAGGACTTTTTGCCCAAAAATGTTTTAAAATTGTGTCTGTTGGTGCTTTGGGAGGATCAACATCCTGAGGACTTCCAATTGGGATCACAACAAGCTCAGACTAAAACACACAGGACTTGAGGTCAAAGAGATCTCACAGCTTATCAACAAAGCCCACTGGCATTTGAATATTAGAAAATACACTAATCTGATCACACTTAACTAAAAACTGTAATTATAGTTTTACAAAGGGATGTGAGATTTTATGAGGAAAAAATAGTTGCACAGTACACAACATGCAGATGGACTGAGCCACAGAATAACCCAATAAGTCAAGCAATTTGTGCAAATCTTGTTTAATCTATGATTCACATACTGCTCCCAATAATGCACAAAGAAAATCTGCCTGTTTACACAGAAGTCTTTCAAACAGATGGCATGGCTTGCAAACATGAAAACATCAACCATATAGTTACCAAAATAACCCAGGCCATTAAAAATAAACCCAAAACACAAACATGTTGAACACCTGAGTGTACGCAGCCCTCACATGCATCTAGTGTTGCTTTCTGTTGCCCTTATTTCTCTATCGCTCCTGCAGATGGTAACAGATGGCACATGAGCAGAGATGAGAACAAGATTACTCTAACAATTACAGAGGGTTTCCCTCCTTTTGCAACTGCATCAGGTGCTCATCTATCTCTGCTGTCACTAATAATAACACTAAGTGCTCTGCTTTGGGATGAAGAGCTTAATACAGAAATCACACACGTGCAAGAGAGAAGCTGCAGATTTAGTGACAGCAGGAAGCAGAAACATCTGATGAGAAATGCAAAACAAATGATTATGCATGAAAATAGACAAGCAGCGACAACACACACCCACACACAAAGAATATCTGATCTACTTGGTGATCACTGATAGAGACAAATGAAGGGGGCCCACCATTTTGGCTCCCCTGGCAGACGTGTAGCTTCATTACAGCACCAGACATGAATGCGCACTATACTCCCCACCACCACAATGGATCAGACTGCAATAATCTGATCCTTTTGGGAAACTGAGGTGTTGGACTGTAATTTATAGGCCGTATCTTTCAAGTCTTTCCCTCGGCTCTGCTGGTGGCGTCAGCCCCTGAGCCACTGTGTGTGTTTAATGGCTACATGTGTTGCTCCCTATCTCGCTCCCTGAGTGGCACAAAGGTAAAGGGAAGCTTAACAGCCTGGGAAAAAGTTGAACAGTGTGAAATTACCTTGATCCAAAAATTCCTGCCGCATACCAGCCCAATGAACCCATAACAGAGCAGGCACTCAGTCAGAGAGTGCCTGCCTGCAGGGAACAGCTGAGACATTACAGAAGGAAAGAGAGGGAAGGGGTGGGGTTGGGGGTATCAGGAGGTGAAAGAAAGATAAATGGGAGCAGGAAGGAGACCCACTACCAGTAATCTCTAGTCTACAATAAGTGGTAGAGGTCAGAGTCTCTATAATGTACATTGATGATAATGTGGGACAACTGGTAAGTGGGGTACCACTGACTTGCATAAGTCAGACTTCACACTCACAGGCACTTTTGGGGATATCTAAGAAGAACAGCTGTACGACTACATGACAATACATTCTGGAAAGATTAGAGGACAATGCTTTGACTTGCATTATGTTGAATGTGGTTTGGAAATTAAGGACATACTGAGGAAATCAAGATTATAGTAATTTCAAATTAATGCAATGCTCAGCTGCCTTTTTTTAAAACCAAAAATATTCAAGAAGCAAAAACATTCTGGAAACAAACAAGGGTTTGTGATTTGGAATAAACAGAAGATGGATTTAGATGCTTGTTGACCTACTTGCCTTGGCCAGAGTGCTCATCTTTGATGCCCTTGTGAAGGCATGTGGGCCAAAATGTGATGGTGAATTATCTACAGTAAATAGGAGCTTTGAAAAGGTTTCACTTAACAAACTGGAGGAGTGATACACGAATATCTTTTTCTAGAATTTCAAGGTTGGCAGCAATCCAATTGGTTACTAAAATTTTATCCTCACGATATATTATAGAATCAGTAAATATATATTAAAAAGTAAACCAAGAAAACTAAAATGCTTTAACTATGCCATCAGTGCCAGCCAAAACAGCATGGGGGTGTTGTTGTCATGGGGGTGTATGTTTGGTCTGCAGCAATGTTTAGGTGGCTGGTACGGTGAAAGTAGTATCCACATGAATGCCAGGACCCAAGGTTTCTAAGCAGAACATTGCGTTGTATCCAGATGATCAGTGTTATTTACTTCACCCGTCAGTGGCTTTAGTGTTGTGGCTGACTGCTGCGAATCACATGCCGGGAGTGTGAGCAATAGATACAAGAGATACATGACTGGAAGGTTTCTATTTTACCTACATGTGGCCTCTGTTTAATACACTATTTGTATTTGTGTGACAGTAAATCTGACTGATCACTTTGAGAATGACATAACTCTGGTGTAATTAAAGAAACAGACTAATGTACAGCAAGAAAAACAAAGATTAATGAGCGGTAAAACAAAACAAAAAAATGAGGAGACATACAAAGTGATCATTGTTTGTTTCTTGATCCTTTTTTGTCTTACCCATTTAGTTAGTTTGTTTGATGTTCCTTTTAAATGTATTTTCAGATTCGTACATATTATTTAACATTTCAAATGTAGATTGTAGATCTGTTCTTTTATTCAAGACCGATAATTCTTTTTATAAGATAGGTAATTATATCCCCCACAACCCTGAATTGGAAAAACAGTTAAGAAGATGGATTGATGGATGGAATACTGGATGGTAATAATATCTTGCAAACAAATCCAATGAATTGACTAGCCCAATAAAAACACACACAAACTCAAAACACATATTGTCTTAAAAAAAAAAATTCTTTCTTGTGAACACAATTAGGATTTATTTAAAAAACAAAAAAGGCCTGTGTGATAGTTATTGAGAAAACACATTTACAATGATTTACGCCTATGTATAGCATTGTGTAAGAAAATCTCTCAAATGATCGGATCATATTAGAAGAATAAGAGATATACACTTACTGGCCACCTTATTAAGCATACCTGTTCAACCGCTCATTATTGAAAATATCTAATCAGCCAATCACACGGCAAATGCATTTATGCATGTAGTTCAAACTGAGCATCAGAATGGGGAAGAAAGGTGATTCAAGAGACTTTGAATGTGGCATGGTTGCTGGTCTGAATATTTCTGAAACTGCTGATTTACTGGGATTTTCACACACAACCATCTCTAGGGTTTACAGAAAATGGTCAGAAAAAGAGAAAATATCCAGTGAGCTGCAGTTCTCTGGGTGAAAATGCCTCGTTGATGTCAGAGGTCAGAGGAGAATGGCCATACTGCTTCGAACTGGTAGGAAGGCAACAGTAACTTAAATGACCACTCGTTACAAGCAAGGTATGCAAAAGAGCATCTCTGAACACACCACATATTAAATCTTGATGCAGTTGGCATATGTGGTCTGCCATAATGTTTTGGTAGGTGGTTCAATGGTGAGGCTGATTGGTGTATATTCATTGTAATTTTACTGAGATATGCAAGTCTTAGACTGAAAAAAAAGAACCCACCAATATACTAGTATGAAAAAAAGAAAACATTTGGGAAAACTGTTTTAGTCAAAAGTATCCAAGTCAACAAAGCAAAACGTCTGTTACAGTGTTGGGGATTTTTTTCTTCAGCCACTGTTACTGAGAAAACTCCAACCCCACAAATGCCAAACTATTTTTGATCTGGATGAAAAATTACTACAAGTTGACACAGTAGCATTGACTGATCAAAACAGCTGGAGGAGGCAAACCCGTTTCAGGGAAATACAAAAACGACCAGTTCCTGTGTTTGTTGGTTGCACCTGTTTGTTGTGTGCCAGCTTGTGATGACTTTATTCTTATCAGAATATCTGCAGTGCCTCTGCAGGCGTGCTCTCTCTGGGTTTTGCAGATGTGACAATTGTTTATACTCAATTAGAGAAACACGCAACAAATGTCTGCTGAAGGTATTGATTCTGAAAGTGCCGGATATGAGCAAAGGTGCATTTTGAGCCACATCTAGAGCAATGTAACCTGAATGCTCATGGGGAGTGTGCCATCAGGTTAGTAAGGTGCAGCTCTTATGCTGCAGAATAAAATTTGTCATGATGAATTACTTTTTGACTGCTGTTGTATAAAAATACACATAAACAGGACAATACCCTCTCTAACACAAAACAATTCTTGATGGCAGTTTAGTTTTTACACCCCTTCATAGCGAATTTGCTGCTTTAAGTTCGTAACAGTCTGAACCTGCACGAGGATGTTACCTTGGAACTGGTTTATCAATGAAAATTGGTGTTTGCAAAGAGCACTTCAGCAGACTGGTCTGGTGTGCTGGAGTTTCCTAGGAAAGGTTTTTGTTTGGCAAAACTCCAAATTGATATCATCCATTTCCAAAACCAAAAACTAGACAAACATGCTTATGTTGATGTTGCTTTTGCATTCTTACAATGTTGCTGAGATCATTTTTTCCCCAACAATGATGCTGTGTCAAAAAGGTGAAATCTTTCCAGTGTTTCATCTCTAGTTAGTGAAATGAAACACTGGAAGAGTCTGGACATCCCCAGACCTTCTCCTTTTAACATAAGCTTGTCCTACATTCAAACTCTGCAGAGCCTACATGGTAGCCTACACAAGTAGACAATGGCACTGTCTGCATTTATACTTGCTGTATATGGTGTGTGTAGTGTGTTTGCATTGCTCTGCCATCACCACTGAAATGGACCTGTTCTACTTAGTCTTGGAGCTAATAAATATTGAACAACAGCTGCAGTAACTGAAACTGAAACACAGGAACAAGAGAAAACCTCAGAGCTCACTGAGTCTATACATGACATATGACATATGTCAATCTCTTTAGCACTGTGAGCAAGCTAGACACAGTTACAGCCTAGTCACATTTTGATTCACTGCGGTATTATTACTGTGCCAATCGCAAAACCATGTTTACATGGCATATTAATACCAAGCAGACTAATCACAGTTGTGGTACTCTGTGTTAAAGCAACATGCAGTTCCATTTCTGGAAAGGCGCACATCAGGCTACGTCACAGGTTATAGCACACGGTATATGGCTAGTTCAACTCTGCCCACAAAACACATCATTGCTGTTTACAAACACAAACAAGGTCTATCTAATTAACAAATTAAACTGAAGAGACACATGGCCATGTCAGTAATCAACTATTAATTTGATAGGCTCAATGCTTATTTTGCCTCTGCTTCCTCTGTGACTGGAAATAAAATGAGTGCACGTTTTGTTTTTGTAAACAAAAAAGCAATGTCTATATCGAACATGCTGAATGAGTTCTCCACCAGTTGCTCTGTTTGTGGAAACTTGCATATGACTTGTGGTCTCCTTCTTCTTGTACTTTTCTTTGGTGCACTTACATCTTATGGTGCATTTCTCTACATTTCTATGGTGGACTGTTAGCGTCCACTGCAGCTGGAACATTAAAGCTACCCCTGTGTTTGTGGTATGCGTGCATTTTCAGGCAGCATATAAGACACAAAAAATGTAACCACCAATAAAAATAACTGCTCTGTAGCAAGTCTAGTGTTCAAAAATATTGCTATACTCAAGTTGCATCCAGTGTGACAAGTGGCATCTTAAACTATTAATATAAGTTCAAGTTTAGTTTCATAATGACACCACTCTTCCACTCAGTTGTCATCCTTCACAGTCACTGAGCCATATTTTGTTTTTTTCTGTCAACCAACAGCGAGCAATATTTATGTTACCTCACTGGTTCTTTGCCTAGTGTACTGCACGCTGACTTACTACAGCTTAATGTTTATGGTAAAGCAGACCAATAAATAAATGAAAAGGATATACCAAACACCTCAAAGGTGCTGCTGAAGCAGGATGGAGAGAGGGAGAAAGAGACAGAGAGCTGAACAAAGGACTGGCCTAGAGCCCACAAGCCAGCACAGGTGCTAGCCAATCAGCTTATCAGGATTGAGATGGAAATGGAAAACCAAAATAAAACAGGATGTAACACTCCTGCTCATATAGATGACACCTGAAAGGTGACATCAAATGTAAATGTAACAATATTTTCCTGACCTTTCTTATGATGGATGTCCAAGTTGTTTGTGTATATATATATATATATATATATATATATTCATTCTCAAAATGCAACAGCATTGCATGCTGACCCCCCAAATAAATAAATAAATAAACAGGCTACCTATTCCTATTGTTAGACTACAAAAACAGTCTGCTTTGACAATGAACCTCTGAGTTTCTTTCTATCCTTTCTTGTGCAAGGGTCATCTGCAGCATGTTGGTACTTTTTTACCCACATCCCTGCAAATCACTGGGCAGGGAAGGAGGCAACCACTGGTCCATTCACTGAGATAAACAGCAGCTTTTGGACTTTAAGTCATTATATATACTTAGCACAAAAAGTAAGGAAATTTGTGTTTGGTCGATTATTTCTTTGTTGCAACAATGCTTCTTGGCAATAAATGTTATTCTGTTGGAAAACCTGTTTATTTCCCTTTAAATGGTGCCACATTTGTAAGGAAAATGCATTTCTGGGTTGAGCAGCAGTGTTGAGTATGTGCGTCGCATGAAGAACCTTCCAAATCTTCTCTGCCAATGCCAAACAGCTTATTCTGCTATTGACTCTTGTTTGGTGTCGTTTATTGGATTGGATGATTGAAGTCTGAAGAAACAAGACATATTGGCAATTTAACCATTTATTCATTTAACAAACAGGGGCCTCAGTAGCATGTGGAAGAACCATACACAGCCACAACAGCCTGGGACCTCCTCCTCACACTGGCCACACACTGCTGTGGGATGACATCCCATTCTTCAACCAGCATTTGTTGCAAGTCAGCCAATGTGGTTGTGTTGCTCACTCTGGCACGAACAGCACGCCCAAGCTGAGCCCACAAGTGTTCAATGGGGTTGAGGTCAGGACTGCAGGCAGGCAGGCCATTCCATCCTCTTCACTCCCAAATTCTGGAGGTAGTCTCTGATAAACCCCTCTCTGTGGGAATGAGTGTTGTCATCTTGGAGGGTAGAGTTTGGTCCCAGACTGTGGAGATATGGGAGATATGCAACCTGGTTGCAGAATCTCATCCTGATATCTCTCTGCATTGAGATTGCCTCCAATGATGACAAGCCTTGTTTTTCCAGTGAGGGAGATGCCACCCCACACCATCACACTGCCTCCACCAAAAGCTGTTACCCTATTGGTGCAGCAATCAGCATAGCGTTGTCTGTGTCTTCTCCACACTTTGAACCTATGATCCAACTGCCATAGGCAAAATCTGGACTCATCGCTGAACATAACGTTCCTCCACATGTTCAGGTT
>VUQI01002082.1:0-13212 GCA_015106735.1 Paratilapia polleni | reverse complement strand
GTGTACCGGGGGCTTTTGTTTTGGACTACGCTTCCTCCTCACCGTCACCCAGTCGGCCTGATTCCCCGGCTGCACGGGGCCTGCTGGGATAGAGCTAGTTGGAGCTAAGCTTCCAACGCCCGCACCGGCTACAGGGGCCTTGCTAGCTACAGGATTTTCAATGGTGCGGAGTCGAGTCTCCAATTCATTGAGCCTGGCCTCCAAAGCTACAAACTGGCTACATTTATTACAAGTATCATTATTAATAAAGGAGGCCGAGGAATAGCTAAACATTTGACACAGAGCAGGAAAGAGGTGAGACAGGAGAAGCCATGCTGACAGTGATTCGGCTACGAGCTAAGGTAAAAGCTACGCTAAGCTAGCGGATCCCTAAAGACACAATGAGTGAATGATATGAATATAAATTTGCAGGTGATTCAGCAGAAAGTGTGCTATTAATAAAGCACGTGTAGGTTACACTATGAAAATAAGTCACTATGTGAAAGTTAGTAGTTAGTTAATCAAGCAACACAAGTTAAGATACACAACAAGCACCACTGTGTGATTCAACAGGAACAGGAAGTGATACCTTACCACAGTCCACCGCACCGCACTGAGCATTTCTTTTCTACTCCCATCTTTTCACTCCCCATGTGTTTATGCACCAGTATTGCATGTCATTAATTTTGTCTTCTCTCTCCCATAGTTTGTGTTTTGTCCTGTCTCTCTGTATTCTTTTTCTTATCTTCATTTTCCCCTCACCCCTCAGCCAGTCACAGCAGATGGCTGTCCCTCCCTGAGCCTGGTTCTATCTGAAGTTTCTTCCTGTTAAAATGGAGTTTTTTTCTTCCCACTGTCACCAAGTCCTGCTCATAGGGGATCCATCTAATAGTTGGGGCTTTCTCTTTAGCACTGCAGGACCTTTACCTTATAGAATAAAGTGGATTGAGACAAATGTTGTGATTTGGTGCTAAATAAATAAAACTGAATTGAATTGAAATTAATTGAATTGAATCATAGGCACAGTTTCAGTTCGAGCACTTAAGCTGTCCGGGTCTTCCCACAGGAAATTTTAAGCATCAGATATTTGATTATCTTATTTTCTGGCAAAGTTTCTGCATCAGTGTGTGCTGCAAATATCTCTGAAAGAAATGCAGTCAGGCTCTTCTTTATTATTCATAAATGATTATTCTCAGGGTGAGATGTTTTGAGATGAAATCTTTTTTTGGAAAGGTTTTATTAATGAAAATAATTCAGAAACCACAGTATGATTACGGATCATGAATCCTCTCTTATTTATTCCTGCTGTCAGTGTGAAATTTATAGAATAATTTTGAATTTCAGCTGAACAACTTCGGGACTTAAACATAAAGCTACTTTCAGCTGCTCCCTTATTCACAAGGGGTCGCCACAGTGGTTAGCTCCGCATGTTTCATTTGCCAGATTTTTACATCGGGTGCCCTTGCTGATGCAACCCCAAAGGGATTTGTGTCTCCTCCCAGAATTGAACCAGGGATCTTTCGCTTGTATGGCGAATGTGTAGTGCATTTGCAAGAATATTTTAGTCTCTCTCTTTAAATTAATCATTAATTTTTAAAGTGTTCCCAATGTTGTGTCTCCCTCTTGCAGAGACGGGGGATCCAATCAAACATGTTAGAAAAAGTTAAAAGCTATTTTAACATACCAGAATTAAATTCCCCTTTCACGTGGAGCCATTTGGCTGTCAGTTTTTAATATGAATCTCCAAATGCAACAAAATGCTGTGTATCAGATAAATGAATAAAGAAATAAATAGCATAGATAACCAAGGTTTGAGGCTGTGAATATCTTTCAAACTTTACCAAAGTAGAAATAGATGGGTACATTATATTCCTACAGTCTGCTTTGATGAAAGACTTCCTCGTTCTTTTTCTGCTTTCCTGTGTGTCCACCTGAATCAACTTTTACTTTTCAGGAACAGGAAGTTACAAAGGTGTGATTAGGTAGATAAGCACATTGTGAAGATTTGTAATTCAAAAGACCCGTCTCAGTGTCATCTAATAAAATAAGGCAAGCCTTTTCTTGAGCTGAGTTAGATCTTAAAAAGAAAAATTCTTGAGAATAATAACCAGAATTCTCTCTCAGAAAGCAGATGGGTTTGCAGATACCAACTTTATTTAAAGTTCAGTCTCAGAGAGCTCTACACAGACAGCATGCAACAATATATGCCTAATAAAGGAAGTGCAAATAGTAAAAACTCAAAAAATAGTCTGTGTGGCCGTTTGTTCCCAGTAATTGATCCCAGTTGGAGAATACTCTGCCTTGCATTCTCTTGTAGCTGCTATCATTTGGGCATTCTTTACTGGCTTTTTTGTAAGCAGATCAATTTTGTACTAATAATGAGGTAGGGGATTAGAGGCGGGGGTAACTGCTGCTGTAACAAAATGTCCTATCTAATAGTCCTGTCTGCTTTAGGATGCACTGATTCAACTTTTTCTAGTTCTGATATGATCCAAAATTCTTGGTTTAAAGATTTCAGTATGGACATTAAGGCTACGTCCACACGTACACGGGTCCTTTGGTAAACATAGCCTTTTCTATGTATTTTGGCTTTTCATCCAAAAAAAATAGCCATGCAAGTGTGGACGTAGCCTAAGGTTAAGATCGAGACTTTTTCACAGGTAATCCAGGCTACACAGCAACGTATTAATGACTAACCTTGTGTTTTGAATGAGATCATCTCAGTTGTTCTCTTTGCTGAAGTTTTGTCACTTTTTGGTGTCTCCTTCCTGTTGTATACTGATTGGGGACCCTTAACATGTACTTTTACTGAGAAAGGTTAGAAACAAAACAGTAACATAGAAGTAGCATCCACTTCGAGGGTCTCTGAAATAAATGTCTTACTTCAAGGGTTGGATTATGGGAAACAAATTCAGTGTTGGCTTTGTTACTCAAAAGGTAATGTGTTACACAAGAAAAACTTTACTTATTCACTCCCTGTACAAAGTAATGTATTCCTGTACTCCTTGCATTACTCCACAATGTCAGCTGTGTAATTTAAGGTAGTTGCACTTAATAATTGTCATTTTGGCATCAGTAAAATGGAACATTGTTACTGATATAACAGCAGAAACTGCTATAGTGCATTCATATAGCACTTGTAGTTTCATTGACCAGTCAAATCACTTTATTACCTCTTTCCTTCCAGCATAGTGCTGGTTTGGAGTCAGCCCACATTTTGACAGAACTTATCTGCTAATCATTGGGGAATTTCTTGTTGTATACCCTCCCATAGCAGTTAAAGCTTTGCGAACCAATCCTCGTTTTGTCTTGCTTTATAAATGTTATAAAGGAATCGCACCTCTCCCTGTAAATCCTCAAACCTCTTCCATCCATCCATCCATTTTTATCAACTTTTTTTTTATTTTCTGCATCTTCACTCGAGATTTATTCTTGGTGTCATTGTACATGAAAGACACCAAGGTCAGTGCTTAGATGTAGTAAACACATAGCGGTCATCACTGCACTCACATTCAGTAATAATTCAGGCTCATCTGCTGAAGGCTTAAGAGAATTAAGCTAAAATAAAGCTATACTTTATTTAAGCCTGTAGCATCAGGTTTGAAAGGAAATATTTTCATAAACCTGTCATTACACAGTCAGTAAAACTTTTGAGGTCCTCATGATTATTCGGTCTGATGAATCCTGCTTTGTAACAGATGGTAATCAGGTGTCTTCTTGCCTGAAGGCTTGGCTTTATGGTAATTTGCTTTTATAACAGCCAGCCGTTGGGTTGGCTTTGCCACGCTGTGATGATAGGGACTTAGACATGAAAAAGTGACTTAATTTATAATGCATCATTTTTAATATTTCAAGCAAATACACTATTATATTATGGAGCAAATATTTTGGGTTTTGGGGACTATTGGTGGAACCAAACAAGGCATGTTCAAGATTCAGCACAGCACATTTTCTATTTTTCTAAAGAATCATGCTGTATTTGAGGCCCTGGTGACTTGTTTGCATGTAGTTAGCATACCAGACATGCCTGCTCATTTTCTTACCTTTGGAAAAAACAGTTCTTGTTTGAGCATTATTTTCTTTTGTGTGTGTTTTCACTGCCACATTATTAGTTTTATAATTTAATCTTTAATGCAGCCACAGAACAGATGTTTAAGGTCACCGACAGTGTGGAACTCCTTGTTCCTCTTGTGGCTGAAGATATTTCTGTGTGAATCTGGTTGTGTGTTTGAACTTGTTGTCCTGCTGCAGAATGAATTTGGAACATATCAGATGGATAAGGATGCTGACATATATTGATTGATTGAACTACAGCAATGTGGCATGATATTTCAGTCCATTTTAAGTACTGTACCCATGGGATGGAAGGCTTATAAGATGCCATAACACTGTACAGAGGTTTGTAGGAAACCTCTGGAAAGTTATTACAGTGGCATTCATTTTCTCTAACCCTATATGTAAGTGGTTTACCGGCAACCTGGTGGACGTTAGGAGGTTAAGACCCACTTAGTTTAAGACCGGGCACAAGTCCTGCTGGTACAACAGGCTCCAGTTGTTAAGTTCCTGATTTATTTTTCAGGGCACCTTTTTTTCTTTAGAGTGTTTGGTTAAAAAAAAAAAGCCAGTTGTATCTCTCTCTGTCCTCTGACAGCCTGACAGGCATGCAGTCCGACACCTGCCTCTCAGCAGGTGTCAGATTTCATGCCTGCTCAACAATCTCTCTTTCAGGTCCTGATTGTAGCTTTGCTTCCAAACAGGGTGGAGGGGAGTGAGTCACATCCTTGGAAAGCCAAATTGTGGCAGCATCATGTTTTGATGCTTGGTCATGATTGATGAGTCACATCTCTGGGTAAAGATCCTCACAGACATTGTTGTGCAGTTTGAGGTGAAATAGGTGTTGTTAGAAATCCTATTGTACCATTCTTTTACTTAAAGAATTGGCTGCTAGAATCACAGAGCTCGGACTGGGTGTTATGTTTCATGCACAAGTGGAGAAGCTCCGTGGTTAAAGGGAGACAGTTGCTTTGCTTTTTCTTTTAAGCTTTGGAAGAACAATCGCCCCTTTCATAAAGCCTCTGATGATGGCAAAGTTGGCCTGTTTTTGATATCCGGGAAACTAAAAATAAGATGTAGCTTTTTGTCACAGCATTTTTTTCCAGAATAATCAGATAACAGTCTCTGTCTCCTGGGGCAAAGCATTGCTGAGCTGCTTTTGCTTTTTTACAGTGATGATGATGAAGCCCAACAAATAATTATTTTCGACTAATATCTACAATAGCTCCATGCTGTGGTGAACAGTTTCTGCTGTTTAGAAAGCCAAGTGTTATGGATTCAAAAGAGCTTAAGAGCATGGACCATTGAGCCTTGGCGTGAAAAGGGGACTGGACTTTGGTTCTGTGGATTAAGACCATTTCAAGTGTTGTGAAAATGATCTGTGGGTTTTGCCATGAGTAATTCAGTGCTATTTAATTCAAGGGCAAAAATCTTTAAAGTAATTCAAAGGGAAGCCAGACACAAGTATCACTTTTCACCTTTCAGTTTTCAACCAAATTTAGAAGTAAATGTGATGTTTCTTTAAAGGCTATGAGTGACTGCTCAGATTTAGCCAAGAAAATCAGCACCAGGTGTTCATGTCAGAAACAGCAGTGGCCTCAGTGGTCAGATTACTAAAATATAACGCCACACGTGCTTTACATAATGTTGTTAACTCTGCTCATACAGTATACCAATATTTTCCCATTTTCTAATATTTGTGCAATATAGGAATGTGATCTGCATATTTCTCACAAAATATCCTCCAGCATTATGGTCGTCTAGTCTTCAGAATAATTAAAAATCGGACTACACTCGCCAAACACTTTATTAGGTAAACATTCCTAGTACTGGGCTGGACCCCCTTCATGTTGTTTACACCCAATTCTGACTCTACCATCCAAATGTCGCTGTAGAAATCGAGACTCATCAAACCAGCCAACATTTTTCCAGTCTTCTATTGGTGAGCCCTTGTGAATTGTAGCCTCAGTGTCCTGTTCTTAGCTGACAGGAGTGGCACTCTGCTGGTCTGTGGTCTGCTGCTGCTGTAGCCCTTCTGCTTCAAGGGTTGATGTGTTGTGCATTCAGAGATGCTCTTCTGCATACCTTGGTTGTAATGAGTGGTTATCTAAGTTACTGTTGCCTTCCTATCAGCTCGAAGCAGTCTGGCCATTCTCCTCTGACCTCTGGCATCAACAAGGCATTTTCACTCTGAGAACTGTTGCTCTCTGGATATTTTCTCTTTTTTGGACCGTTCTCTGTAAACTCTAGAGATGGTTGTGTTGTAAAATCCCAGTTGATCAACAGTTTTTGAAATACTCAGACCAGCCTGAGCGACACCAACGACCATGCCACGTTCAAAGTCACGTAACTCACCTTTCTTCCCCATTCTGATGCTCAGTTTGAACTTCATTAGGTCATCTTGACCCTGTTTACATGCCTAAATGCATTGAGTTTCTACCATGTGTTTAGCTGATTAGGTGTTTGCTTTATCTAGCAGTTGAACAGGTCTACATAATAAAGTGTACAGATTTTTCCAACAGAATTCTTTCAACGGCTTTTGTTTGACCTTACACTGTACCAGTCATCTTTTGATCTTTGTAGTTCCTTTTGCTCCACACTAAATCTTGGGAAAATATTAAAAGCACTTGACAGTGTAACTGAAGCAACAGTGTTCTTGCATGCAGTGTAATGTCACATTCACTTCTTGAAATAATCTGACAAAAAAGTCTTGGCTCTCTAGATCATATTCTTTCTTGAATCTTTGAAAACCTTTTTTCCCTACATGTCAGTTGTCGTGCTACTGTTTTTTTAGACTTATGAAAATTTTATAAAATGGTTAGAAGGTTCACAACATAATTCTAATACACACATTTCATGTTCCTGAATCTCATCACCCTTTTTCTTGAGCCATTCCCCTTTTATCAAGCTTTTGTAGCCATGTAACAAAATGTATTGACACAACCTTCCTACAGAAAAATTTGTACATGGGTGCCCTTGGTGTGTCAGGAAAGTGACAGCAAGTTTGATCTGCATTGTTTTTGTGACTGTCTGAATGTTAGTGCAGTCATGTGCTTTAAATTTAATAACTATAAAACTTTTTCACGACATTCCATGTAGGTAGACTCCATCTTCCAACATTTTTCTTCTATACGTATGTAAATATGGAGCGAGTCCGTTACAGGATTATTTCTCAGAAGGGCAAGCCTCACACCACTTGTCTCCTAAAAGTTACAACCACCAGAATTTGGTCTTGCTTAAAAATATTTGAGACTTGCCCAGCAGAACAAAGGAGTCTTTGTGCTTCCCAAGCTGCCACCGCGCTTCGTTTAGCAAACTCTGTACTTCAGCAGCTGGCATGCCGCATGAAGTCGAGCTGAGGCGGGAAGGGTGGAGAGAGCTTGGTTTGGCTGCAATGTGTTTTTGGTTTTGGGGCAATAATGGCCAGGGTCTTTTAGGTTTTTTTCATGTTGACGTGCCAGTGTAGGATATGAGAATGAAGCAATTAATGCAACAGGTTTTATTGTTCAGACTGGTTGAATCTGGTTGTATCAAGAAATACATTATACAGTCAGGTGTGATTATTTTGAAATCCTGTGACACATTTCAGATTATTAGTGAGACAGATTAAAAATATCCTCTATGAGACAATAAACCCACCAGATTAAAGAAGTAATTGGTGTAGCTAGACTGAAAGATCTCAAAGCTGCTGTCACTTTGCTGTTAGCGCCCTCCATCGTACGTTAGCTCTCATGCTAGCAGCCGGTGCGCCACTCCTGATGCGTGATGTTGTAAACAACATACAGTCATGGTAAAAAGAAAGTACACCCTCTGTCACTTCTAAGGTTTTACATATCAGGACACAATAAAATCATCTGGTCCTTGGCAGGTCCTAAAGTTAAGTCAATACAAGCCAAAATGCAGAAACAGTGGGTGAAAAACTAAACACACCCTTACTGCTTCCATACAAATTAAGAGGGGAAGTAGCAGCCAGGTGATGCTAATCAAATCCACTTGATTAATTTATCATCAGCATGTGTAACCACCTCTGTACAAGCAGGGGTTTTAGCAGTTTGCTGGTCTGGAGCATTCAGGTGTGTGTTAACAAAATGCCAAGGAGGAAAGACATTAGCAATGATCTTGGAGAAGCAATTGTTGCTGCCCATCAATGTAGGAAGGGTTAGGTCCATCATTCTACAGTGACAAAGATTATTCACAAGTGGAAAACATTCAAGATAAGCGCCGTTCATCCCAGGAGTGGACGTCCCAGCAAATTCACCCCAACGTCAGACTGTGCAATGCTCAGAGAAACTGCAACAATTAGTGACATGGTGAATGTGTTGTTGTTAATCTCAGGGTGTATTTACCTAATTTTAAGACCTGGTGAGGACTAGACATTTTTTGTTATCATGTCCTGATATGTAAAACTTTGGAACTGATGGAGGGTGTGCTTCGTTTTTACTATGACTGTACAACTGAACTGAATGGGTCGACCGTAAATATGGGATCCAGGTTTACGAGCCTGGATTGGATTGATATCCGATTCAAATATCAGATCAGAACTTCCCTGATGCTCTTCTTTGTGAATTTTTGAAACCTCACCCCAAAAAGGGCACAGAGTGCCTTTTTTTTTGGTAATGTTAGGTACAAGTGTCATTGTAAACACTTTCTGAGCTAATGCTGGACGTGGCATACTATCACAGGTAACTCAATCCACATTAGGTGACATTAGCTAACAGGGTCATTGTTAGTAGAGCCCCAGCGATATAGGATTTTTAAGACCGATGTATCTGCAATAATTTTTTCTTTGAGACACACAAAAGATAAACAGATTTCCTTAACAACTGTTATGTGTATTTATTTTAGTCCTTACTAAGTTAATAAAACAATGTAGTTAAAAAATTATTTTGTTTTAAAATCACAAGTCGTTTATTACTTTTTTATACTCTGCCTGATTGATCGGATAAGCTGGTTCTTGTTTTGGGGCATTCCAAACACTTGTTGCCAACAGGGAAGATGCATAGTGCCCTCTGGTGGACAATATCTGCAAATAGCTAATATCGGCCGATATATTGGCTCTACCGACATATCAGTCAGGCTCTAATTGTTAACTAGCAACAGTGAGCGTGTTGTGAATGGAGACAGATGAACAGAAAAGTGTCTTATTGATGTTTAGTTGATGTTCTGTAAGCTTACTAAAATCAGGATTGGTGTCAGTACTGATGCTAAGACATATCAGACGTTAAAAAGTGCAGCAGTTATAGTATGAACAGGAAGCACTCCTTGGAAAGTTATCTCTGCAGCAATCATTTCACCTTTTCTTGGCAAGATCGCAAGGTAAACTGTAGAAATACGCTGCTCATACTGAAAGTAACATCAGATAAAGCATGACAGTTACTTAGACACGTTCTCCCTGAAAAACAGGGTTAAGATTCTGTCCTGTTGTCTGAGTTTGATGTTGTTTGATGAAATATGCCTCCACTACTTATCGGAAGTGCATTTTCTGTTTCTATTGTGGATGGTGAGCTGAAAGTTAAAAATAATCCACTTAGGTGATGATCAAAAACTTCAGGAAATCAATATATGAAGCAAGAGTAAACAAGGCAGGTTGCATTGAAGTAGAGCAAGAAAAATCAAACCAGCAATTTTTACTCTACACTGCTTCTTTTCTTTAGGCATTAATGCACTGAGTTCCCACACTCAGCTTTACATGGGCTGCAGGTTGCATAACACAGCATTCTAAGGTTTCACAGCCTTTAAACCTGTGTGACAAAAACAGTCTGTATTTAGATAACAGTTGGGCAACCTGGGTAAATCCTCTGCTGGCTGGCTGTCAGAGATGATCTTTCCTGTGTAGGTTGAGTTCATTAGGGTGGGGCTTATGGATGGAGGGAGTCCAGGTAGGATGAAAAACAGGAACTTGCTTTTTTGCATGGAACAGTGAACTCCAGACTGCTGGCTGTAATGTTTATTTTGTTAGTTAGAGAGACCATGGTTAGAGAACCATTGTCTTGTCACACATTGTCTTGACTATGCATAATAGGGCTGGGTCAGGTTTGGTTTTGAACCATTTTAAACAGAACACCAAGATTATTACACAAAACTACTATATTAATAATAACTAAGGCATGCAGATTAATATGTCAGTCATTACTTTTAATAACAAATGAACAGGTTGTCAATGATTGATTTAGTTTTTTGGACATTTCATGTGGCATACATGGTGCTGTCAGTACAAAGCCTATAATTATACCCTCAGCAGCCAGATTATTAGGTTCACCTAAGTACAGACTAATGCAGTGTAAAAGAAAAGCTCTGCAAAAAACCCTGGCTTCATGAGTATTATAGTGTTCAGCATAAACGGCAACTGAGAGAAATATGGGATAGAAGGTATGAAACTGAATCTGAACTAAACACTGTGATAGATGTATTAGGTTGTATTTGCTTAACAGATTGTGGCAGGTTCTTATTTTCATATTTTGGAACCATCATATGTGTGGGTTAGGCAAATGTTATATTTACCCAAGTCACTGCTGAGAACCAGGAACATGGGGATGGTAGGCAGGCAGGCTTTAAGCAAGCCAACCATTTAAGGCAAATTATAGAAACCACTTTGTTTAGCTGGACAGCTGGGAATGAGCACACATTGCAGTGTTGGTAAGGATCCCTCATGGCACAGGGAAACAGTGCAAACAACTCTAAAAATTTAAAATTTCAGCTCTATATTTTTTATGCTTGAACTCTAATATAGTAGCTTTGACCAATTCATTGTGCAAAATGAGCCCTTTCTTCTGTTTGGCAGCCCCTCGCAAACTGAAAGTTTGAACAGGAGGTGGGTAGGGCTCCTGTGCTCACAGCCAGAACTGTGTGCCTGAGATTACCATATTAAAGATATCCATTATCACTGACATCATACAGAGCCAAGAGTAGAAGAAACTGTTGAAACCAAGCATTTAAGGCAGCCTAAAGCCTAAGCTTATTACAGAAAAGAAGTAAAAGTATAATAGCCCTACTTTAAACTGGCAATAGAATAAGTTTTTTGCTTTAAGACTTTCACCGATAGAATATTGTTTTGAACTTACCAGTGACCCATGAATCACTAATCATTCAAGACTTCCCAGAATATTTGTGTGTATACATATATATAAATATATATATATATATATATATATATATATATATACACACACACATCCAAAGAAAGAGGAGAAAGTTAGATTTTTAACACTATCGCATGATGTGAAAACACTGATTGCTGGAATATATCTTCATTGGAGAAGTAAATGATGGTTGCACAGTGTAAAGGCTATAGAATAATTAGCTCACACTGGTTGCTTTTAGCCTCACTAGGCAGTTCTGTTTACCACTAGCTATTAAATCTACTGGGGAAATGAAGTCTCGATTGTGCAAACAAAACAGGAAGAGGATAGTGCTTGTGTTTTCCCTAGCAGCTCTCCCAGGTAGCTGAAATAGGTGATGTTACTACAACTGAAACCACTGTGGAAAGCCTTGTTGTCGTAGGAGACAAAGAAAACTAAAAAGATGAAACATAAATCTCAGCTAAGCATTCATGGTCTGGGACTTGAGAGGATTCAAAACTGACATTCATTTGACATTATTTCTGCTAGATGGGTAAATAACAAAATCTGCCTACCGGTATGCCTAATTCAGATGGGAATTTTGAAATAGGAAGTGATGTGGTCTGGTACAGCTTTGTTAGTTGGGTGGGGTGGGGTGGAAAGTTGTCTATTGGCACAAGTATGGTCATCAAAACTGAGCCAGGAAGCTGTCTGTAAACTGTAGAATGACTCTTGAAGGACCTTCAAATTAGAGCCCGACTGATACAGGATTGTTAAGATGGATACTGATATTTGGTGATATAAAAACCTGATATATCGGCCAATTTTTTTTTTTCTTTCAGACACACAGAGCAAAGATTTCCCTAGCATTTGTTAAGTGTAGTTATGTATGAGTCCTTACTAAGATAACATGACAATGCAGTATAAAAACAATCTTGTTTTATTGTCCCAACAAGTTGTGGATTACTCGTTTACCCTCTGTCTGACTCCATTATAAATGCTGATACTGATATATCGGCAAATAGGTAATATTGGTCGAGCTCTACTCCAAATGAAGCCAGCAGGACACTTTAAGTAGCCTCGCTAGTTTGTCTTCTTGCACTGTAGGAAATAAATCATTAGCATGTATTACAACTGTACTTAGAAACAAAAATTCTGCTTCTCTCAAAATATGATTTTAGCATAGTAGCCAGTGGGCAATTAACGTGCTAGTATATTAGGTCATTAGTGGCATAGATAGCTCATTTACTCCCATCTGTGTTTGGAAGTAAATTGCTAGCTACTGACCATGTTGATTGCATTTGGCTTATCTGCAAATACATGACATTTCTGTTGGCAGTGGCTGTTGTTCATTTGTTGTGACAGTTTTGATATACACTATATTGCCAAATGTATTCACTCACCCATCCAAATCATTGAATTCAGGTGTTCCAACCACTTCCATGCCCACAGGTGTGTAAAATCCAGCACCTATGCATGCAGACTGCTTCTACAAACATTTGTGAAAGAATGGGTCGCTCTCAGGAGCTCAGTGAATTCCAGCGTGGTACCGTGATAGGATGCCACCTGTGCAATAAGTCCAGTCGTGAAATTTCCTCGCTACTAAATATTCCACAGTCAACTGTTAGTGGTATTATAACAAAGAGGAAGCGATTGGGAATGACAGCAACTCAGCCACGAAGTGGTAGGCCACGTAAAATCACAGAGCGGGGTCAGCGGATGCTGAGGTGCATAGTGCGCAGAGGTCGCCAACTTTCTGCCGAATCAATAACTACAGATCCCCAAACTTCATGTGGCCTTCAGATTAGCTCAAGAACAGTGAGTAGAGAGCTTCATGGAATGGGTTTCCATGGCCGAGCAGCTGCATCCAAGCCTTACATCACCAAGCGCAATGCAAAGCGTCGGATACACTGGACTCTAGAGCAGTGGAGACGTGTTCTCTGGAGTGACGAATCATGCTTCCCCGTTTGGCAATCCGATGGACAAGTCTGGGTTTGGCAGTTGCCAGGAGAACGGTACTTGTCTGACTGCATTGTGCCAAGTGTAAAGTTTGGTGGAGGGGGGATTATGGTGTGGGGTTGTTTTTCAGGAGTTGGGCTCGGCCCCTTAGTTCCAGTGAAAG
>VUQI01002081.1:0-12117 GCA_015106735.1 Paratilapia polleni | reverse complement strand
TTGTTTTTTCATCCCCCCCCCCCCCCCCCCCAAAAAAAAACCCCACTAAACTAATTTTTTTGCCCAGCCATTCAGTACTGTTTGATTTTCTGAGATTTTTAAGATTTCAGTAACTGACTTTTGTTTACAACAAGCCAACCTGTAAGCCTTAATTCATGAATTGCACTGGACCGTGGGCATATGCTTTGGTACACCACTACCTTTCTTGTTATTTCTCTGTTCACTTGCCCAGGGTCTCTGGGGCTCCCTTCAGTATGTTTTATAGCAGTGCAGGTCATGTGAGTACAGATAACATTTAGAGCAGCAGAACAGTACTCAGTCCCCTCCTGCTCCCCCGCACGCACATTTATTGGTCCTGTGTGCTTTCCCAAAGGATGCAGAGATTTCCTTTACTGCGTGCCAGCCTTTTACTGTTGATTTAAAAAAAAAAAGGTAACAAATGGTTTGTGTGAAAGTGAAATAATGCAGAATTTGTTCTCAATATATCTTCTATGTTTAAATTACATGGAAATACAGTCATAAGGCAGGATAGGGTTTATCTTTTTTCCCTCACGGGTGCTGTGTCATGTATCTTAAGAATGTTCCCCTCTGAATGAATGTTTTGCTGAACATTATTGAATTGCAGAAGGTAATTAGAGCTTGTTGCTTGGCTACCAAAACATGTATGCCTTAGTGTGTGTGTGTACATATGTGTGCACATTCTTGCTGTTGCCACAGAGCCATGTAATTCACAAATCCTGCCATGAAAAACAGAGGATAGCCAAATCCAAACAACAGCTGTAAACTACATGGATTTACACACATGTACGTATGCACAGGAAACAAAAAGGAAATGCACCAAAAAGTACGCCGCTATTGATATTGTTTTATGCCAGTGCAGAGTAATCAGTATTTTCTGAGCTCTGGAGTGGAAACTCAAACAGACGATGTCACTGGGCTTTGGGGACATACTGTTTCTAGCTTGATGATCTTCTGCATGCTGATGGGTTGTGATGTTGACTATTTCCTGTGCTGAACCCTGGTCAAGTGTGAAGCCTGAAAACAAATTGCCTCCCAGAGGGAGGAATCAGCACCTCCCTGCCCTGATGACCTTTTGCATCTGTTTTCTTTCATTTGTCATGATGGGCTTTTAGAGGTAAAGGCAGTGGGTTGCAGAGATAACTCACTAAACATAGAAACATCACTAAGGGAGTCCAGCGAGGCACCAGGTTATCAGAACCATATAAAAGGGGAGGAGGCAGGATGTTTTAAGTAAAGAAAATATTTTGGATTTATACTTATATTTATATGATTTGCTTGTATATTTATCATCTGGAAACTTTCAGAAAGTATTGAATGTTAAGTTCATTCATTGTCCATGTAATGCTAGTAATGTGTTTAGTTTTTGTGTTATGTTCTGCAGTGATAACCATCTTGCAAACCATTCTAAGAGTCTCAAGAGTCAGGGCTGTGAAAGCCAAGAGCCAAAATCTTCTCTCATGCGTGTAGTGTTATTGCTACCCAGATTTTCTTTACGTAACTTAGATGAGATTGCTCAGTTGGAGATTTGTTCACAACCATCTCAAAATTTGTAGTTATATCTAAGGGTCCTCAAATCTTTAGAGAACCAGGGAAGACAAAAGCCAGGTAATAAAAATTTTTTTTGTCTGGATGGAAACTCAATGACTGTGGAGAAGCGCCTGGCTGTCAGTGTGAATGTGTTTCTTGGGTGTTTTTCTGTCTGTCTGTACGCAAATGCAAGTTGTTCAATGTGTGGTGGTCCAAAAGTATTAAGCCCTTCTGTGCTGTCTGTGTAAGCGTTTCCCTGTGTTTCCGCTCATCTCTTTGTGTCTGTAGTGTGGATGTGGGCGTACAGTGTAGATGCCTGTGTGGGGAGGAGGGGGGTAATCTCCCTCCTGGGCTGTCATTATCTCCAGGGTTGGGTGTCAGAGGGCCATAATGATGACTTGGCTGCGTGGGCGCTGAAGAGCAGCATTCACACAGAAGTCAAGCAGTTGATGTGTGTGTGCGTGCGTGTATGTTTTCTACACAGGTGTTCGTGTATGTGCCCTGAGTGTGGGCACACTAGTGTGTGCACCTGTCAGTGTCTGATTGTACATCTGAGTGTGTGTGGGGGTTTATTTCTCAGTCTGTCAGCCAGCTAACCTCAATCAAAGTCAGAAATGGAAACAATCCACCAAATACGTGTATACATGCCAATAGAGTTGAAAACAGAAAGAGCAGCAGGAAGAAAATTAGTTGCATCTATCTTATCTCTGTGTTCTCTTGTTTGGCTTTTTTTTTCTGTCCTCTAACCAAAGCAGTATCCCGATGGGTGTAAAGTTGACAGGGTGAGCAGTGTTAATTGGTCACTTAATCAACTCTTAACACCTCCTGGTGAGTCAAATAGTGCCAGTTGCAGTGGTGATCCAGTACTGACTTATGATCTGCTGCTAAGGAGCAGCTGGTCTCAGATAGGGATCATTCATTCATATTTCCATGAAAATCGTTTAACACAAACATGACAGCTTTTACAGCAGTACAAAAGATTTCTGAGTTTTTGTGAATTAATTCACAATTATTTCATGATTGTTTATTTAGTTTGCAGTTTATTTAGTGCAGTTTATGTCTGGTAAATCAAAAATGTCATGTTTTGAAAAGGGGGGAGGTTGCATCTCTTGCACTCACCATGTTGTTTGTCCTGTCCATGTAGATCCAAACTCCATGCAGAGTTACACATCCTGAGACAATAATTGTGCACCGATACTGGCAGCAGCTGTTTGTTTGCACTGATTCTGTGGCAGAAGTGACTATTGGGATTTGATGCCTGGATGATTTCAATCCAACTGAGTTTAGGGGGCTGATAAGATACAGAACAAAGACAAATGGGGATATGATGAGCAGAAGGAGCACAAAAACCCAGAGGATGGGGAACGTGTTGGAGTGAGTAGAAGGGAGGGAGGAAAGAAGGAAGACAAAGGACCAGAGAGAAAGTGATGAGTGAAACTGTTAAGATGAGGATGGCTAGCTCTAACTAGAGACTGTCATGTGATCAGATCGCACCAGGAATAACACATACACACACAATGGTACCTTCTCTACTGCCACTTAGATGCATACAGTCAATTTGCTTGTTCATACATAGTGGGCAGCAGTGGAAACAGCAGTTAATTTGATATCATTATACCTTTTGTCATTTATCATCTTATCAAACAGCCCCACCTACAGCAATTGTTGGTCCATTTTTGTGCATTTAGATTTAATGCAAGGTTGCTAATGTCACACCATATGGGACACAATTTGCCAATTTTACTAATTTCAAGGTCTGTTTATTTGATGCCACTTCAGAGAAAGCAGTTCCTAGATGTTCATTGTCTGAAGTTACAAGTTACACTCAACCAATAAACCGTTTTAATGTTTGTAAATAGTGAAGATATAATTTGTGGGCGGAGCCAAACTGGTTGCAGAAAGTGACCGTTGTGCAGTACATAGACTTGTGTGGAAAAAAACAGCATCTATACAAAAGGAAAAGAAAACATATATTTTTGCACTTTGCATTCATGTCCAGGATATATAATACCAAGATTTGTTGATTGATTTTTGTGTAACAAACCAATGCACTATCTATAGCTAGAGGCAAGGACATAAAATGCAGCTGTACAATACGTGGGCGGTGATAAACAAGTCTAACTATATACTGCAGGAGCTTTCATACACTGACTCTAGACTTTGCTCCCTCTAAACAATGAGGGAGCAAAGTCTGGGCTTTTTGGATCCATGGATGCCTCCCCTGTAAGACACCTTCTGTCATCACGTTGTAACCACAATGATAAACACATGGTCCAAAGACTTTGTTAAGTTTGTGTTCCTTCATAGTGTAAATGTAATATCACAGATAGAACATCACCATGTGGCCCATTCATTCACTGAATACTTGCATAATTGCTTAGCGACGTTAGAAACAGTCTGAAAGCAAATTGGTTTGTTTACATGCTCCTTCTGCTCACACACTAATATTGCTTAAGACTACTGACAGTGTAGCTTTGCAGTTGCTTCTGTCGCTAAATTTTCTATATCTACATCACCGAGTTTGCCTTCGTGTGTGTTAAACCTCGAAACCTGAAACAAATTCTGTGATTTTATTTAGTCTAGTCTGTCTGTTTAATGGCTTCCCACCATGAACCTCTGCGTTTCGCTTTAAAGGGCATCTTCAACAGCAGTGTTCTATGAAAGCGACTGCCATGTTTTATTTTGTTTTTTATTTTAACTCATTGTAAGAATCTCACTAGTCTTCTTTCACTTTTTTCCACTGGTTTTCTGCCACTAGAATATGTACTCAGCTGCAGTGACCCAACTGTGACCTCCATTTCAAATTGGTCTAAAGTCTAATTTCCTGCAGTAGTTTTTAATTTGACTGTGATTATATAGGGCTAATGAGCAGTGGGAGCAGGCTCTAAGGCTGGCTTTAATCTTTTTATTGACTCTAAGTTCTCTAAGATGTGATATTTATGGTATTGTCCCCCAAATTCTTCTTGATGGCAACAAATGACAGCTGTCACTTTATCTGCTGTGACAAGCATGCTAATTAAGCTATCGTCTATTTCTGCCCCCATGTTTCCATGCTGTCCAAATTATTAGTATGTAATGATAAAGGAGAAACAGCAACTTGACCACCATGAGACGTTCTACATCTCAAATTGCGATCCGATAGCTTCCAAACGTCATCTCACCTAAAAGTCTGGTGTGCTTCAAAGTGTGTGTATTGCTGCTGGTGACATGCACATTTCCGCTTAGCAAACAGAGCTTGAAATTGAGACCATAGGTGGCATTAGTCATCACCGTCAGTGCAGAGTGGGTGGGCGACACTTAAGGACCGCTAGACTTGTTCTCATTAGCAGCAGAGTGGCTGTGTTTTTCTTGACGTGCTGTGAGTTTAAGAGTTGCTGTTATTGTCACAATGAAGTGGAGGCCCCAAACATGGTTTCCAATTTCCATCTGTATTTTGAGACACGTTTCTCTAAGGATTTGTGCAGCCAGTGAGCGGAAATGGTGGAAATGCGTGTGTCGAAGCATTGCGTTGCTAAAAAACTCAATTTGTAGTGTGCTCTGTTTCAGCAATTTCTGCCCAGATTTATTTCCCCTTAGCACAGTGGAGGTATTAGTGAAAGTGGCACGACCCGCTTAAGTAGAAAGGAATGAGCATGCAGCTCTCATAAAAGGTTTTATTAGTCTTTATATGAAATCATTTGGAACATCACAGTGGCTGAGTGCATAGTCTCAGAGGGATAGCTCAAGTGGGACGTGCAATTAGAGCAAGACTGCAAAGGGAGAATTATTGAAGACGGTGCTTGAGAAGAATTAAGATTTCATTTACTCCCTCAGAGTTTGTTTCTCTTCTGGGCCACTGCATCTTTGAGCCTTGAAATCTCTGGTGCATTAGCCGTTTAGCTCTTGTGCTTTGTCTTGACAACTTAATTAGTATCAGTGGACTTGGCTTGTCAGACTTTAATAAGCAGCTGTGATGATGGAGGCATTTGGATGAGGTTGTAAACAGAGAAAAGGGAGCTCATGTGAATCATACAGCTCCACATTGTGGATTATTTAGCAACGGCCAACCACAGTTCCATCCGCTAGTCCAAAGGGTCCAGCACATTTGCAAGGACTAAAATACTAAAACTGCATTTGAATGGGAAAACATTCACGCTTTTGTAAAAGGTTAGAAAAAAACACTGCACCGTTTTTGCTTTGATTATAAATAATCTTTAACACAAATTAATTGTCACTAATGTATCTTATTTGCATTTGTATAGTTGTGTTGTAGAGTGATTTCATGTGTGGTGCTGTGCTTATCTGGTTCTCCTGCCTAAGGCAATCAGGTAAATGTTTCATAATCACTATAGCTGTTGTGGTTCACTGAGCACGAATGTGCAGCAGTATTTTAGGAAAGAGCCCAGTGGCAGCCCTTTCAGGTAATTCACCTGCCTGCCAATCACCTGATGACTTTTTCATCTACTGTCTACAGCACCTTACATCATAGCAATCCATTTGAGCAATTTTCTCTGTGTTCCTTTGCATACAGTCTTTGCCAGTCTTTCTTGGTTCCAATATACTGTATTGTATACATGCCGTGGAGTACTGCTATATGGCAGTGTAGCTGGCTCATGGGTAGACCTGAGCTGTGTTTAGCATATATACTGCTGACAAATTATCAATTATGTGGCATAAACTTCTAAAATTCAGTAATATGTTGATGTGTGATGTCTTTTCCTGTTGCATGACTTAAAGTACCACACATTTTTGTTGTTTTCAATAATTTTCTCTCGTACACTTTCCATTGTGTTGTAATTTAAATGCAACACTAAAATTCTTTGTATCCTTCAGACTGTACTTTCAGTGATCCATACTGTACACGCTGAAATGTTGTTTCATTGTTGGTGAAATGAAAATTGTAAGTATTTTTAAATTATGACTTTCTGCAGCTATTGGTTTAATTAAAACTTGTCTGTGTAAATGAGCTAGAGTATTTAATCCGATGTTTCCATGTAAGGCAAATGAGGACAACAGCGCCACTAGTTTTTGTTACAGCATCATGCTGAGAGCAGCTGTTTTATTCATGAAACTGTTGACTTGTTTGCCATTAATGTGCCTTAATGAAAGTGCCAGAAATATTTCAGAAAGGTTTCAAAGGGAAGTTATGCATAATTGTATCTGGGGAAAACATTATCGAGGAGTTTACTGAGACAGATGAGGTATGAATAAATGCTCCACAAGTTGAAGTGGTGTCTCTTACTAATTCAACAAGTTTTCTTTGTTCTTTTCACGGAAGTTACACGATTGGAAGAAATTATTTAACAGTCAAGCTGACATTTTGAAGACTTGGTATGTTTCTTTTAATTATAATTATTTTGGATGAATCACTCGCTCTGGCATACTCATTCTACTCAAGTTAAGTTCCACAGTCATTTTCATTTTTGGAAGAGAACATAAGGTTATGACCGATAAATGGTTGTTGAACCTTTTTGCACTAAACAGCCTCTGGCAAATTTGCAGTCAGCAAGCAATAGCATCCCTGTTTGCAGTGCTCAAATGCATGGGTACACTCTTGTGTGTAAGCCTGCCAGTGGCATCGGCTAGACTTCTTCCTTGTTTTTGGCTATGCTGAGCACAGGGAGACAGCTCGCCCACAGCCGTGCTAGCTCACTGGCTTAATATGTTTTGACAGAGGAAGCATTATCACAGCTCTCGACGCCCATCTGCAGCACGAAGCATGAAGCTGAGGCACACCCAGTGATCACAGAAACTTAAAGGCAGGCCTGATTGCTCACTAAGCCTTATCAGGCCCATCAGCAGCTTTGGTTTGCTCTCACAAGTAGTTGCCTGCCAATTAAAATCAGAAAGAAAAGGAAGTCTGCCTCTTGTAGTGCTACATATTTATATATAACATTTTCTCATTTTACAAAAGGTAAGTGTAAGTAAATGTTAATTTCCGCTCAGGTAATTGTTGTTGTTTTTTTGTTTTGTTTTTTTATCCCACTATATCAGTGTATATTTTTTTAGCAATTACCCTCAGCTGCATTGTGCCTCCAGCTATCCAACAGTGTGACAGCAGTGGCACCATGGCACAGCATGGTGTTCTGCCCCCAAAACCCTGTTCCTTTTTTTTTGTTTCTGTTTCCTTTCATCTTAGCAGCTGGAAGTTACTCATCTTGCATAATTTTGTTTAGTTGTTCTGCCAAGCATTTCTGACTGGAATGTCATACCAGCTATACCTAATAGGCTTCACTCCTTTGTTAACATGTTTGTTATATCCCTGCATTTTGCTACCCTCCAATGTAATTTATGCAAATATCCACTGTGAATCTGCAGCCACTCGTTTGACTAATCACGCTGCATTAACTTCTTAGCTTACTCTAGCGTCTATATTAGATTTGTTTTTCTGAACTTATTTTGTGCTTCATGAAATCGTTCATTTTCACCCTGATTTGAGTGCAGGTTTCACCAGCTTCTGTGATGTACCTGAAGTAATTGCAAGGGTTGAGCAGCTTGTTTGAGGATACTGCATTTCTACAAGCTCGCAGGAGATAAAACCCAGGACTATGCTGCCATCTGTGTCATTAGATGTACTGTAAAATACACTAAAGCAGCACTGCCTGATGCCTGTTTAGCCTACAGCTTTTTTTTTTCTCTGATGCTGTTGCTGTGGGATCAGCCTCTATTTGCAATTCTCTACTTCACCACGATGTGTCTCTGTGCTCAAATCTGTGCTCCTACACCTGCTGCTGATGAACTCATTTACATCCCACTGTATGGTATTCTGCCACATATCTTGTTTTTTTTTGTTTTTTTTATTCCTCATTCCATTCACTGTCTTGTTGGTTGTTTTTTTTTATGATTTGGACTGCTTTCTTGTGGTCAGCTTAGACTCCTCCAACACTTGGAGCACAGACACAGTCTCAGCCAGAGCACATGGCACATGATACAACATGGTTCATTTAGCAGCATATTTGCAGTTTGAAATGCTGCATAATGCTGCTTGACAAATATTTATACAGAGATAACAGACTTTAGTACATGCAGAAAGCATTATCTCCAATGACTTTATGAGCATGCATTCATTGAATTTTAGAGAATGTGATGCTGTTGAAAGGTATTGAATAATATCAACAGGTGTTTCTCAAATTTGATCCACCCTATTTACCTCTTTATAAGGCTCTGTAAAATGCAATAGTACCATTAACCACAGTCTCCAGAACAATCACACGGTTGAATTGCCATGTCTTTAGAACAGTGCAATCAGAAAAAGAGAACATTAACCAATCCAGCAGTTAATCCTACCTTCATGAAAAGACTGTTGCAACAGGCTGCTTTACTGTCTCCTAAGTGTACCTAATTCCAAACTGAGTGTATACTATACTTACGGACCGAATTCTTAAGCCTATTCACAACTAGTGAATCTCTTTGATAGAAGTTTTTTAAGTTTTTCACTTTTTCCAGACTTTTGTGTCCAGTCTGGGATTAAATATGCAACCATTCATCCATAAAGCCAGCCTCTCTAATCCCAGGGGTACTATTAACAGATAATTTAATGTGTTTCCTGAGGGCTGAACTCAGATCGACATCTGCAACAAATGTGCAGTGTGTTATGCGTTTTCGTAAATGCATTACCAATGGGAGTTCACCATGTATGGCTGCTCTGGCTAAATTAGGAACGAACCATACCCTGTAAGCACATGACCAACAATAGGCCTGTGAGCTCATAATCATGAACAGGCAATGAGAAATATAACAGATCCTATGTAACTATTCTAGGTTCATGGCTGGAGAAATTTTCCAATGAGCAAAACAGTGTTTAGTAGATGACATAAGTTTGAATCATATGCAGAATGTTAACAATCATGTAAAAAGAGGCTACTGATCTGTCCTTACCTGTACTTTTTGGTCTACTGCCCACTTTAAGGTGAATGAAATTCAGGATTTTATTTTTTTGTTCAGTGGATAAATCAGAGGAGGTACACTATCACAGTATACCTTCACAGCTATATTCACTGGTCCAGTAAGTGTTAAGTATCTAAACAAAAGTCACATGGATTGGAGGACAAAATGACCCAAAGTCATTTTATCATTTTAACAGAGACTAAGGGCCCCTAGTCTCTGTTAGATAGAGGTACACAAGACACAAGACTGACAATGAAATCCATCATTTGGTCTTAATTCAAATTCATGTTTAAGTGTTGACTGTCATTGTACCTGTTTTGTTTCATTGTGGCATTTAGGTTTCTTAAAAACCCTTTGTAGTCATGTTTAAAAAAAAAACCCCAGCAACTTTGAAGTAACTTTAAAATCCAGTTTAATTTATCATTTAACTCCATGGCTTCTTTTTATTCAAATACACACTCACAGTAATATTATATCAACTCCAGGTGTCCCGTGTTTCCATGCAAACCAGCATCATCATGCCTAGAGTGTTTGCCTAGGCCACCTGCTCATTTGTCTGTGGTTTTTCATTGCTCGTGTCTAGCTGCTGAAAAGGATAGCAGTTGAGAAGAGCTTCTGAATGAAGTTGAGCTGAGGACAGCTTGATTTATTTTCAGCACTCTTTTTAATAATTAAAAAGAGGTTAATTATGTGTTGGATCAGGCGCATCTAAATCTTCAGATCATTATAGCTGACTGGGCGTTTTACTGAGGGACAAGATGAAAAAGAATGACGGGCGCGTTGGTCTGATCAAAGGTAATCACGGATCATTAAATTTGACCGTGCTGGTTATGTAACTTGCTGGGAAGCCCGTTGGGTTGGTTGAGCTCTTGACGTTACACCGTGACGACGTGTGGATCTCACAAACACGCACGGGGACCTCGAATCTCCATCAGGGATGGAGGAGGACTCGATAACCAGGAGACAAGTTGATGCTTCCCTCGGTGTGTCTGAGGACCCCGTGATGCGGCAGGGAGGGAGACACTCTTCCTCCGCCTTCGTGCACCACCAGTGAGACCAGGATGCGGTTTTCCGGCGGTGTCGGTCGCTGACTGAGCCTGTTTTAACACCAGGAGGAGAAAACATATTGGCCTTTCTCTGCTGGAGGTAACACTCGGAAAGCATGGCAGGCGCAAAGCTGACGCCCTCGCCCTCGGAGATCGACCCAGACGTCAAGACCGAGGTGCAGAAAACACCAGAGCCCACCTGGGTCAATCCCGCCAACCCGCTCCGGACCACGGGCTCTTTTGGGAGTGATGCCGGCCAAAGGTAGCTGCCGCAGATCCGCACCAAAGGCGCATGTTTCTAACTGCAGCTCGCTCGCACACATGCAGCATCCGCGAGATATCATGATGTTGCGAGCAATGCATGAAGTCTTCCTAATAACTTGGCTTGTAATTAACAGTAGCCGTGATCAATATTTCATTCCCATTAAAGCTGTCCACCAGTAAATCGATATTTCCCACGGAAATTTATAGCTTAGAGTGGGTAACTATGAGCGTTACGCATCGGTTCTTGCAGGCAATATTTCTCCCATTGGGATTAAACATTAAGACAACCAGTGCGACTCTTTGAGTCAGTGTCATGACAGATGGCTGAATGATCGCAAACGTTTCTGTCGTGAGTTTTCTCCAGGCATCAATGGGATTCATTTAATGACTGCAGTGTATAGCGATTACATAATTCAGTGGATGCTGCATTCCCATTACAATTTTATGAATCTCAGAGTTTACCTGGGGTAGAAATTATTTTATTGCACGTTGCATGTGCGAAGTTTTTTTTATGCATAGTAGTCAGATTGATGGATGAAATAAAAATGCAAACCACAGGCAACAGTGCTGACATGCCTCCTTCATATATGAAAAGACTACATGTTATATTTCATCCTGTACCTACACAACTCCATAAAATCTGCTTGCACTGTCCTACAATTTGGTAGACAAATTAGATGGAGGTCCTGTGGAAAGGGCTGATCATGTAACAACTGAGGGATACATGATTTTTTTTTTCTTTCAGAGAGACAAAAGAACTTGAGAGCTGCAGAAATGCTGCTGTTCAAGCTCAGATTTGCACTGTTTTCTGCAGGTTATGAGGTTGGTTTAGCTGAAAACAGAAAGAGTGTGCTTATTTGGCTGTGTTTCAGAAACCACTGCACAGCTAATATGCTGGTGGTGCAGTGTGCTCTGTCTCTCAAAATATTTATAGCAAATATTTTTCTTGTCACTGTTTATTTGAAATACTGACATTTATGAGCGTATTTGATCAGATCTGCTGGGATTTAATCTGTTCTAAATCACTGAACACTTGCTGAATCATTTATTGTGTTTGTGATTTTAATATTGAGACTACAAAAGCAACCACAGTGGCATGGGAAAAATACAGTGGTGTGAAGAAGTGTTTGCCCACTTCCTGATTTCTCTTTTTTTTTTTTGCATGTTTGTCACACTTAAATGTTTCAGATCATCAAACAAATTTTAAAATTAGTCAAAGATAACCTGAGTAAATACAAAATGCAGTTTTTAAATGATTTCATTTATTAAGTGAAAAAAGATATCCAAACCTACCTGGCCCTCTGTGAAAAAGTAATTGCCTCCTAAACCTAATAACTGGTTGTGTCACCCTTGGCAGCAACAACTGCAATCAAACATTTGCGATAACTGGCAA
>VUQI01002075.1:0-12085 GCA_015106735.1 Paratilapia polleni | reverse complement strand
TATGCCCCCTTTTAAAAAAAAAAAAAAAAAAAAAAAAAAAAAAACAAGATAGCAAAGCTAGAATCAAGGATTCAAAGGAAGTCCAAAAAACAGTGTGTGACATCACTGTGGTTACATCCACCTTTGATATACAGGCTATACTAACAGTATGGCTTAGTGAAAATGTCTTTGTATCACAGTCAGTTTTTTGCCCTGATAGAGTGCCTTTAATCTTACACAAAGATATACAGCACTGCAGTATTAATGAGGCTTAAAACTAAGACAGCAAAGCACTTCTCATTCCTACAACACCAAATACTGGTGTTTTGTCAAAACTGCACCTGCTATGGAGCAATACTGCACAATGAAAGCTGTTTAAAAGAGCCACTAAGTTGGAAGGACTGTCAACCTGGAGACTGTGGTTGGTGTTTCATAATAAAGAATTCAAGCTTGATAATTCTCTGCTTAAACCAAACTAAACCTTACTTTATGACACGTTATGACATCTGCTGTAAGTGGAAATAAGTGCTTGATACACAGCCAAATGTCCATGTGCTGGTCAGGTCTGATCAAGGCAAAGATCCATTAGGTTAGTATGCAAATGTATGTATATGAGGGTCATTGATCGGTGTGAGTGGGGCCGTTTTAAGGCTTGGTGATGCTAATGAGGAGGGAAGGGTTGGCATGACCTGTCTGGGTCTAACTCAATACAGTGTCACATTACAGCACAACTCAATCACTTACAACCCTGAGTGGACCAGGTAATAATGTCACTTCCTATTGGACCAGAGAGCATCACAAGATGACTCTGACCTCTACAAACCCATAGAGTGATGGTGATGTTAGAGCCTAGTATAAATATAGTCTAATGTTTTCACTCATAGTGGAGCTCAGGCACTCTTAGGTACCAGATTTCAGTGGATCTCCTCAGATATTCTGAATCTATTCCGAGAAGCAGTTTGCAATTATGAAAGTAGGGGCACAACACAGAAATTATATTTTTGTAGGAGACATTTGACATAAATCATAAAATCAAGAGACTGTGTTCTATTTTGTATATGGTATAAAATCAGTTCAACACAGATCAAACAATCAAAAGTTAATTACTATATCATAGTTTTAGATGGACATGTATTTCCATTTTAACCATAAGTATTAATGGAACACTGAGTTGATCAATATCTAATGAATCAATAATAAATTAAATAATAAATGAAAGGAGTTAAATAACAGTGGGAGTGGGGAGTTACAGTATGATGGGCCTGAAAAATATTTCACAATCAAACCTTTAACAGCATAAAACAGAAAAACTTATTAAATTAGAAATATGTGGGCTTTTATGAGGCAGGGAAGATCTACGAGAATGCTGCTCATGTGTGTGTGTGTGTGTGTGTGTTTGTCTCTCTTGGCAGTCCCTGAACTTCATCATCATCATCATCATCAGGTCTCATGCAGCGTATGCATAGAGCTGATGTTTCCACTGGAGATAATCCTCTGCAAGGACCCCGGCATCTGCAAGATCCACTCCAAGGTTCTTTAAGTTATCAGTGACAACATCTGGTGTGTGGAGCATGTCGCAGTCACTTCCATCCTGTAGTACTTGGGTGGAACTATAGGACTGCCTTGGTAAGCCACTGAAGACGTCCAAAACATTACACTTGCCACTGTGGATCCAAGACAGATCCCCAAGGCTGGCTCCTTATAAATAGAGTTTGCCAAGACTGCATTGCAGCTCCTGATCTCTTCAGCTGTTGACTACCTATGTATGCAAGATGGAATATGCTGATGATATAATGATGCTCTGTACAACAATTGCCCAGCTGAGACAAGTGTTGCTTATGTTCCAAGCTGAAGCAACCAAACTCGCCCTGAAGGTAAAATGAGCAAAAACACAAATTTGAAGTTTATTGCCTCTGTCCTCCGTCAGTTCATACTGAACAGGACACAGTGGAGATCGTATCCCTGTTTGTGGGTTCCCTGGTTTTGTAAACTGTTGACCTTAAACCAGAAGCTGATCACTGTCAAGCCCTAGCTGCTGGAGTGATGCAGGCTCAATGGAAGACAGTGTGGAAACATTGTCAGTCTCCAAGCTCCACATCTATAATGCCTCAGTTCTCTCAGTTCTACTGTATGGCTTAGAAACATGACCCTTGGTGCCCAATTGGATGGATTTGACTCAGAACAATTCTGAGCATACAAGTGTACCCTCTATTTTATACGTAGTTAAAAAAATAAGTATAGTTGTTGGGATACATTTCAATTGTAAGTCATTTGTAAGTCATGAAGCAAAAATGTCTAAAATCCCATTTGCTTTGAAAAAATTATGGATATTTCTCTAAGAAAACAAACATTGGGATCCAAAAGCTTGGCTGACACTGGGAGGGAGGCAGCATGCACCCTACACAGGTCGCCAGTCCATCACCGCGAGACAGACACCACTAACCTCACATCCACATCTACAGTCATGTGAAAAAGAAAGTTTTCAAAAGGCTCTATGCAGGCCTGTGAAAAACTAACAACCCCCCTACTGCTTCCATAGGAATCAAGAGAGTAAGTACCAGCAAGGTGCTGCTAATCAATCTGAACAAGTATGGCCAAAGTGGAGATGGTTGGCCATAATGCACAGCACCATGTTTGTCAAAAACCAAACACAGCATGTCAGCACAAACACCTCATACCAACTATCAAGCATGGTGGTGGAGGGCTTGTTTGGCAGCCACTGGATCTGTGCATCTTGCAGTCACTATACGGACCATGAACTGCTCTGTATACCAAAGTATTCCAGAGCCAAATGTGAGGCCATCTGTCCAACAGCTAAAGCTTGGGCAAAATTTGGTCATGCAAGAGAACAATGCAACAAATCTACAACAAAACCTGAAAAATAAATGAAACAGTGTGCTGCAATGGCCAAGTCAAAGTCCAGACCTCAACCCAACTGAAATGCTGTGGTCGGACCTCAATGAACTGAAGCAACGTTGTAAAGAAGAGTGGGCCAAAATTCCTCCACAACGATGCGAGAGACTGAGAAAGTCACACAGAAAACAAGTTACTTCAAGTTAATTCTGCTAAAGGTGGTTCTACAAGCTACTGAATCATGGGGTGTACTTAGTTTTTCACAGGACTGCAGAGATTCCGTTGAAAACTTTCTTGTTCACATGACTGTATAGACCGGTGGAAGGTAACAGGAGCATCCAAAGGGAGAGCATGCAAACTTCACACAGAAAAGCCCCAGTTGACCAGGACTATCGAACAATGAACCTTCTTGCTGTGTGGCAAAAAGTGCTATCCTCTGCAAGTTAGTTTATTGTAAAATAAACTTGCAGAACACTTTTGCGGGACTAAAATTGTGTTGAATCTAACAGAAACATTTTTCAGTCACTTTGAACCCTATATAAAATCCCTGGGATGGAGTGCATCTGTACTGAAAAATGTCACTTTTGTCATTCACAGTGATTTATGATTTAGAAAAGAGATGGAGCCTGTACTCATATCTACATTTTCTTGCCTAATGCTGTTAGCAAGACAAATTACAAAGATCACAAATCTGGGACAGTAACCAGAAGTTACTGATGAGGTAAAAACTCTCTGAGGACAGGGAACCTTATATCAGCCATACATACAGTATGTAAACTGTGTCAGAATCCATTGTGGGTGAGGGGTCTATGTGTACGTGCACGTGTGTGTGTATGTATGAGGCTATACCATGTGCAATAACAAGCTCTGACAGCTCCCACACCCCTCAGTGCAGTGTGTGTCTATGGGCTCATTCAGAGTGACAGTGTAGATTAGGGGTGTAATCCTTGCAGAGCTACAGGGGATCTATCAGTACCCTGAGCCCCAGACACACACGCACACACACATACACACACACACACACACACTGCACTGAAAATTAATTGAAATGTTAATGGAGATGAAGACTCAATTCTTAATTGCTCGGTGCTGGATTAGGACAAGATTGTTTATGAAGAGAAATTAAATCAGGATCCAGGGCAATCTTGGTTGCAAAAAGGTTCCAGGCAAGTGCAGGAGGGTCATAAATGAGTGCTGATTATTACAGCACACAAACCATGACTGACACTGTGTTTTTGTTACCAGGTCATGTTAGCAAATTGAATGGGATGATTAGTTAACGATATGTACTCAAAGAAAGTTCACTGTATTTGTCTTTTTTTTTACCCAAAATGAAATATCTGAGGTGGCAGAAAAATAAAAGCAGTGTTTTGAGTTTTCCCCGGATGTGTCGAGGAAAAACACTTAGAGGGAGGCTTTGATCTTAGTTTTAATTAGCTCCTATTCCCCTCTAGTATTCCTCTTTTCTGTATTTGCAAGAAAGCGTACGAACAATGCTCACAACGAACGCTCTTCTGCCGATATCAGCATTTTACTTAACTTTCCCTCTTAACTTGTTTTTTTTCTCTCTTTACTTCTCAAAGTGTACCCTCTCTCCCTCAAAATGTCATCTTGTGTAGGAACAGCAAAAAAAACTGAAGTTATTCTTTACTCAGTCCATCTCTCTCATTCTCTTTGCCTTTAAGATGTATCAAACATACCAAGTGCATAATAAATTTATCATGTGGATGTTTCTAAATCAATATTAATTTCAGGCCTTTCATGAAGGCAAATCAATAGCGGCATCACTAAGAGGCTCCTTTGCATGTTGAGCACCTTGTCTCTGCCAGTGAATGGAGATGTGATGAGAGGTGAGAGAGCATCCATGGTGGTGCCAGCGGGGAGGCCCAAACTCACTCATTATCTCCCCTCAATTAGACCTTCCCGCTCTGCCACCCTGGGCCTCCACAGAGCGGGTGTGTGTGTGTGTGTGTGTGTGTGTGTTTCACCCTGCTGAGTTCATCATACAGACAACTGAAGAGTGTTTCCGCTGAAAATCTCTCTCACTGATCACTTAGACGTAATTGGACAGGCCAACTCTTTCTCTTTCTCTCCCTCTCACTGTGTGTGTGAGTATAGTGTGCTCCACAAATTGTGATACACAGCTTTAGAAGGTTTTGTTTGGTGGTACAACCAGCAAATGTGGAGTTCAGTCCTGTTGTATTTAGGGCTTATTTAAAAACAGTTAAATATTGATTATGTTGATGATACACACATAATAACATCATAAATAATAAGGTGCCAATACCTATTTTGTTGACACCATAAATGGAATCTAAAAGATGGACGCATCCACCGTGATGTCACCCACTGGTTTGTGAAGTTGCATCTTGAAGACTAAAGCTGAGCGTTCTGGCCTTTACCATTTGGTGATTTGAAACCAGATTTGACCAGTGAGGGGTGGATCTGACACCTGAGGTCACTGCACCCTCATATAATTGTGACTGGTCAATCACAAGGTAGGCCCACCTGAAGGCATTACCTTGCTTTATTGTCTTTTTTAATGGGGACAATAATCTACAAAATGAGCATCATATTGTATTCAATATGACTTGAAACTAGCGACAGAGACCATAAAATCATCAGGAAAGTGCTTACTGATTCTGAGGTGTAATCAGACTTTTTACAACCAGAGGGGTCACTCCCTCCTGGCTTTTAGAAAGAATACAGGTTTAGAGCACTTCCGCATTGGCTTCACTTTTCAGACCTGGAAGCTACGTCCATCTTTTATATACAGTCTATACTGACACTCCTACAATATGGCAAGTGGCGGTATTGCATCTTAATGCAGGTTGCCAACCTATATAAAACAGAAAAAAGAAGAAGAGGATACAGTAACTAACTAGCTACTACCTCAGTGTGTGTCTGGTGCTGCAGAAAAATGTCAGAGATTCAAAGATGACAGATGAAGGGGAGAGACCATGTATAACCAAAAAAGCAAAAAATGTTAGCTTGTAGGTTTTGGACACTTCTGGATTCTGTAAAAAGACAGAATGTCTAAATGTCTAAAGATGTCTAAATATGCAAGAAGTGCCGGTCAATAGTATGTTTAAAGGGGGTACAGTACCACCAAACTGTTCACTTATATTCTTTGCCTGTATAGTCCTGCAGATTTCACCACTTGATTCTGTTTTGTTCGGTTATTAATTCACACATTGTACTCACAAGGTCAATAGAAAGAAGAAAACTGAAGGAATTCAGAAAGGGCAAGAAACATATGGTGTCAGAGGATTTTAAAGTGCATAATTTTACAGTTTTCCGTTTTTATATTACACTTGACAGCTTGAGCTTCCTTTCATTCTTAGTACCATTGCAGCTATTCTTGTGTGATCAGAGATTCATGTACATATCATACATGTTTAAAATCAAATTTGCATTGCTGGTTGTTGGCTTAGATTCCACAATCACAAAGCACAAAGTTTCAGGATTACTGTTCTTATATACAGTTTGAGACTGACACATAGAGACCTCCATCTTGCGTCCTTTTATATTTCAGAAATATTCCTGTTTAGTTTATATATTAACAAGCTTTAATACAAATTGTAGTGTTGCAAGACATTGCAGGTCTCATTCTGTTCCAATGCAGGCTGTGCATGTGTGATTTGGGGCTGTAATGTATCCCAGCAGCACTGTGGTTCAATTGTTAGGCTGAGTGAGAGTGTCTGTAGCACAGCAGAGGGGCTCCAATCCAACATTTATGAGGTCTGTGTGTCTGTGTGTAAGTCCCTGGCCTCTTGTAGTCTCAAAACACAGGTTATAACACAGGAGGAGTTACACACATGGCTGTTAGTGCTCTTGACAGCACATTACCAGGCATGCTTTACAACATGCACCTAACCAAACAAACAGATGCACACACAGACACTGGGGGAATACCAAGAACAGTGAGCTGGGCTCTAACGAACTAATCAGTCTGTGTTTCATTGTATGCCTGTCTGTGTGGATAGGAGGAGAAATAAATGGGTCGAGGTCAATTTGTGGGACGGAGAGTTTTACAGAGAGGGAGCATCAGGAGACAGAAAGTGAGAGAAAGCAATGGATAAAACGTGAGAAGCTGAAGTGTGTATAATCTTTGAGCAAAGTGAGGAGTAGCTGCAGAAGTTTTGTCTCTCCATCAGTAGTCCAGTTCCTGGTCCCTTGGTGTGCCTTCCTACCCCCCAGAGGGCCTGTTGTTTAGGGCTGCAGAGCCACCTAGGCCTTGATGAATTTCTCCCCGTCAACAAATTAAGAGTTGCTATTGTTGCTGTGACAACAAGGCATCCCGGCCGCCGTGGGGAGCACCATGGAGACCAGTGACAGAACTCCAGAAGTCTCCTAATCATCCCCAGCTGTCAGGAAGCACCTGGCCTGACACCTCTGCTTAAAACCTGTCTCCCAGGCATAAGATAATTACAAGTGCCAGCAGAGAAAGAGAGAGAAGGCAGGGAGAAGGAGAGCTGGTGGGAGAGGAGAGAAAGAGAGAATTCTTTCTTATAAGTGGCTGTGTGAGGAATGGAGTGGAGGAGCTTTTTTTATACAAGTTCCCATTGAAGTAGAGGAAGTGTTCAAAGGCAGAAGTGGAGTTGAGTGCGGGGAGGTGTCTGGGGTGTCTCCCCTCTTCCCTACAGAGAAGGCCTGGGAGGAGGTCCCTAGATAGCGCTGTGGGGGACAGCTGAGGGACGGAGCTGTCACTGGGCCCACATGCACATACATTTTGAAGACAGGGACTGTTTGACTGGTCCAGTACAAATGCTTCATGGATTGCACCCCATTTGGGAACTATCTTCTTTTTTCAATATTGTTTAAGAAAAGTTCCACTAAAGTTATGGAAGCTCTGGTCTGCTGTACATACAGGATAGTTTCAGGGGTAAATAGAGTAATGACTTGGAGAAAGTGTGCACAGAGCTTACAAAACAAAAACCTCGCTGCTGACATGCCAAACTGCCTCTCTGTTTCTGACAAAAAGAAAAACACACAGGGCTCATGTCACACCAATGCTCTCTATAACCAGCCTGATTGCTAAGTGAGAAAATACATGCCAAATCAAAAGTACTGAGCTGCTGAGGAGCAGCAACACATTTCACCCACATATACACACTCACACAGAGACACACACACACACACGCTTACGTTTCATTACAGCCTCTCATTTCTCAAGCAGCGGGGCCTTCTTTCAGAATAACACTCCTGTCATCCCAGCCACAGGGGGCTAAATTATTCAAATACTCTAATTCTTCCCTTCTTCCTCCCACCCGCCCTCTCTCTCTTTCCAGCACTCTGCCACTCATAATTTGTCTTTTCATTGTTGCCAATTTAGAGGCAATCCCTCCCATTAATGATGCCAACTGTTCTAAATGGTGTCGGAGCTGAGTGAACGGAGGAGGAGGAGGTGGAGGAGGAGGAGAAGGAGGGAGATGTCAGCGAGAAGGAAGCGGTGCACGTGTGGCAAGGACAATGCTCGGGATTTTACAAGCTGCTGTGCAGATATAAATGGATGATATACTGACTTTTACCCATCTCGCTCTCCTGCCCTCCCACACGCTCTGATTGTTAAACAGCCTTTGTTTTATTAACTGTTTAAATGTACATATGTGGCTTTATTTGCCTGTCACTAGTAAGCATATTTTGGGAGATTATGAAATATATCTACATCTGTTTTCTGTGCAGGCTCTACTCAGATGCATAAAACTCTGGAATATATTTTCACTACGAATCAATTAGATCATATACTTTTATGGTTGTGCTTTTGTATTGGCAAGTGGTGAGCCATCTAGAAACCACTTCCTTTTTGTATTGACTGAATGAAAAGTACAATAAAACTGAATACATCAGCAGGGGACATTGATGATGCAGCAAAATGGTACTTAGAAAATTGTTATTGTCTTTTTATGTGTTCTCCAGGGGCCTGCTGCATCTACAGAAATATATAGAAAATTACATTCAAATCATGAATATTTGAAGTTGAGAAATAATTTATTCACTTTCATCAATCAGTGTTATGAACAGGAGAAATGATGTCAATATTTCATCTTTGAAAAATTATGCAAAGACAGACTGTACCTTATATCAAAGCTGAATCTGCACGTTTATAAGATGGACAAAAAAACCCTAAAAAACACACGCTTAAAAGTGAGCTGCACTGTCCTCTGATTTTGATATATTTGAAAGAAAAAAATGACAAGACTGTATTGAAAAAATATATATATATAATTTTTACCTCTTTTAAGCAGGTGACTTATGGAACATCTGACCTTGTCTAAATAAATCAAAATTATAGTAAATAAATTACTTGTTGGCTGAAGGATGATGGATCAATGTATGAAGCTCATTAATGCTTTTTCCATATTACCTCTCTTCAATATCCGTCTGTGAAATATTATGATATTCTTTGTTACAAACACCACATATTAATCTTGAGTTTGTTTTGTTAACCGTTCTTTTTCTCTTTACGCTGAAACAAGGTAGAAGCATTACAAAACTATGCTCAGATGTTACCAAATGCGATCAGAATCAGAGGTAAATGAAGAGTGAAGCTGTAGATACAGAAAGACACATGGAGACAGAGAGACAGAGAGAGAGGGGAGAAATATTGATTGGTACGAGAAAGATGGGTGAGAGACAGAGAGTGTGGGTGAGAGAGGCTTGGTTAAGCTGTGTGATGGAACTGGGTTGCTATCTTAAATGAGGAATCCCATATGAAGGTCTGGATTAACCAAATTTAATCCCTCATCAAACAGACAATAACAGTGCAGCCTAATCCCCCCCAATTCTCAGATTAGCACGCTCCTGCTCTCGTCTTGGCAGCGCAGTGGGGACCGGTGCCGGCCCATTGAGCTCTCCTCCACAATGACCTCTGGATGAGAACAGGCTTACAAGCTGCACGCCTGAAGCTTCATCACAGCGGCTGCTAGTCAACAAAGTTTCACCAGATGAACGGTCACACGGAGGCTTTCACAGGACATGGGAGGGTGGAAAAGAGGACATTTGGGAGTTTACCTAAAATTTGGTTAAGTTTCATTTTTTAAAAACAGATGTTCTCAAAGTGACTCTGAGGTTTTTACAAAATGTTAAGTTATAGAGTATGATTAGCAGGAATCACATTAAATAAAGCTCATAAAAAGGTGTTTCATTGCAAGTGACTTTGAGGACCTTGATTGTACTACAAAACCTGTAATTAGAGGTTGAGATACGGGGGATGTAATTACCTCCAAGTGAGGACCCTGGAGTAAACAAATATGTTCATCAAGCAAATAAAGGATTACTGTGTATGTGCTCACTTCACTCCTTAACCCATCTGATTCATCTGGGAAATGCAAAGCACAACATAAGGCAAGAGGATGAGAGAGACGGAGAGAAACAGTGAAAACAAGAACAGAGAGAACGGAGTCGGACCAAAACTGCTGACACCTACTCTTCTGTGCCGGCTGGATGAGTCTTTTCCTCAGATAAAACATAAATAGGCAAATTCTCATTGGGAATACGTGTTTAGTTGAGAAATATTTATTTATGTTTTTGTTTACTTTTCCTTTGAAATTTGTGAAGCATTACCCCCAAACAATTTGATCCCACATTTTCACTTATTTATACATTCATATATTTCAGAATAATTTAAAGGAGTTGACCACATTTGAAGCTTGAACATAATATTCTATGGAAAAGGGGCTGTATGAGGGAATGTGCACACACAAGGCTCAAGTCAAGGGCTCGTTAACTAGTTTAGTTTTGCTGATGAAATCATCCACCACAAGTTTAAGCACACAGCTGATATTTTTGATGTAAACCTCTGTTGACTGTCTCCAGCATTTTCTGTTGCTTGTGCAAATGCTGAGTTTTACTTTCTCTCTTAATTAAGGTAATTGTGATTGAAGTGTGGCCTGTTTTAGTGTAGCCTTGAGGCAGAAAAGGTTGTGTTTTTGCAGCGCTAAGCTGATAGCTGAGTTGGTGGAGGTACCCGGTCAAACCTGAGACCCTCCAGCACCAGGAGACAGCTAGTGTGATGTCAGATGACCTGTGGAGACAGGATGGATTTTAATAAAGGTGCACAAAGACAAACTGAGACGTCTCTGTTGACAAACTGGTGTTTGGTGGAAACATGAGAAAACAGAGCACATGAATACTTTTATAGAGAGAAGACCTCTAGACAAACAAACATGCACATATAAGAGAGCAAATATACTGGGAAGGAAGCAAAGTCTTGTCCAAAGTAAAGAAAAAAAAAAACATTTCCTGCACAATGATTGAATTTTTAATATCCCCAAACTGACGTTTTTCTTTTTATTTAAACAGCAATGTGAACCTCTCCTTTTCTTTTCTGTCCTGCATCTGTACGTACAGTTATATATATTTCTTCCCTTTAATGTTCAAATGGTGTGTCTTACACTTTAAGGAATTTTCACTGTGAGATTACAATAAAGAATCAGCTAGATTTGCCTGCAGTTTTTCACAGTATTACCTGTAATCCACAACAACAGTTTCTTATTGTAAAAAACAAAAAAACAGTACTGTGCTGTAGAATTTAAGATTTATAGTACAGTAATGTCAGTTCTTTGTTCATCATAGCGTCATGTTAGCGTCCCTACTGTGATTTCATAAACAGGTTGCACCCTGAATTCAGCTTGTCTTTCTTCACCTGTGACAAGATATCAGCTTTATCGCAAACCCTCTATTCCTCGAACCATGTGGGTACCTTTTAACAACTACCCTGAAGATTAATCGCTACAGGAGTGATAGAAAGCTACATCTTAACACTTTTCCCTGTCACACATTCATGACAATCTAAGTCTAAAGAAATACAGAACTAAATTTATAACACTCCCAATGTAACGACTGGAAGTTAGTCATTTACATTCCCATGGATCTTCACTCTCGCTAAAGAAAAAACTGCATTATACTTGTGTGCTCTTAACAAATTTGTCCTCAACGGCATCAACATTTATAGTGTTCGGTTAAATTCACACAACAGTACATTACTGTGCAAAATATTCTGTATTTTTAGAGCGTGTTGTTCCGCTGCATTGTTAAAATGTCATTACTGGTTCCATACACAGTAGTTAAATACATAACCAACTTAAGATAAAGTGTTTTATATTGTATGCTACAAGCATAGAAACAGGAATCCACACCCAGGACAAAACTCAGTCTTTAGGTATATTTTATTTCAGACTCAAGGAGAAGAAAAAGAATGAAACCTTTTCATATAGAGAAAAACAACCCCCCCCCCCAAAAAAATAAAATG
>VUQI01002074.1:0-12644 GCA_015106735.1 Paratilapia polleni | reverse complement strand
TTTTATAATTCAAAAAAACAAAAAATAAAAAAAAAAAAAAAGCCTCGGTCACTTGTTTGTTGAGATTTGACTAATAAGAACTAAATTAGCAGAGAAAACAAGTCATAGGCTGACAGTACATTATTAGACACTACTGTGAGAAATCTGTCACTTCAGTGCAAAATAGCCTATGCTGCAAACTTTGTTTGGACACCTTGTCACTTTGTGTGTTTTGAGGCTTTAAAGGAAAGTACTGTCTATTTGAACAATGCCATGCTGCTAATGCCTGCTGAGTGACAGTCCAGCTAAAGTCCACAGCGGCTGACTTGTAGCTAAGACAGTCACCTTTGGACCAGCACTCTGTTGTCTAAAGGCCCTGTCACACTTTTCCATTAACCAAACAGCATCTGACCCTGTTGGCTTCAGTCTGACTGGGCACCCTGGTCACTCTTGCAACAGCGATCTTACTAAGCTGAACTTGGCAACATTTATGTATCACTTCCAGCACAGCGCAAGCTTCAACAGCATGTAGCCACATTAACAGGGGCATGCAGTTCAGAAGCACACACAAGATTACCACATACCGATATCCAAAAGCATGCACACACCATGACTGCTGTGGCTATATCTGAATGAAGCCAGGTGCAACATTAACGTAAAAATGAAATGTCTCAATGGCAGAATGCTGTCACTTCAAAAAGAGTGATGAATCAATGCGATGTATCACATGTCTGAAAAATCACAGTTCTTACTTTTATTTATTAATGAATTAGGATATTAAATGAAATGTATTTATCTTGACTGAAGTAAAAGGCTGAACTTTAGAATCTCTCTAATGCACTTTACACACAAAAAGCACCATAACACTATGTAATATAATACACAACATGATCTGGCCAACAGGGAAAAAAAGGGGAAAAAAACCCCACAGCAAACCTCCCTCCAATCTGTAACAGAGAGCGACAGATACTCTCTATGGCACAAAACCACTAGACCTAGTGTTTCATTAAACCGGTCTCCTTCGACTTAGTTTAATCTTTACCAGTTACATATTTACACAACAGTCAGAAAATGCTAGATGTGGGCTTAATGTCAGACTGGTATTTGGCCTGATAAAATATTTCTCCTTATTTGTTAAGCTTTCTGGTAAGTAGTTATAGCATATTGTACAACAAAGATGAATCTAAAAAGACAAAGTGCTAATTTAAGCTTGCACAAATTCAAAATTGCAAGTGAGGTGACAAATGTTTCAAATAAATGTAAATATAAAGTATATTTCCTATGCCAAACTATTTAGCAAATTGGTGGTATGACACAAAACTATGAGTGCACATCTTGTACTTCATCTTTACAGCAGACCTCACGATTCAATGCAAGGGAGTGACACAAAGAATGAGCCGCAGGGGTAGTCAAACTGGAAATGCGAGTGGGTGTTGACGAAATGTGTTTGTGCATTTGGGTATATACGTGTATCATTATGTTTACAGTAAATTTTATCTAAAACACATCTATGCACAGAGATGACTAGCAAAGTAGGGGTAGATGGGGTATGTATCTTATATTCATCCCTCCAACATAGTTTATTCTTTCCGGTCCGAATTAGACTAAGGTTGAGTTGAAGAAGACATGCCATACCCATAGCTTCTCTGTGAATGAGGTTGCATGATCGGTTGAAGAGAATGCAGTAACTCTTGTAGTGATACTACATCTTCTATGGATCTTCAGTGAAAAGCACTGGTGTTGTGAGTGTGGACATGTAGATATTGTTTTATTTACACATCACTTCACAGAAATAAACATGCTTTCAACAGAAGGTCATCATAATCTTGTGATAATGTAGATACTACTCAATACGGAAGGTGAAATATTGTTTATATACAACAAGAATGTCAAACCTGCAAAGAAAGTAGACCTGCCTCTCAAGTAAACTCTAAGGTAGTTTTCCATCCCAGATGGCAGTCAGGAGAAAATTGATCTTCATGCACACAACAACTTTCACACGCTACACAAGTACGTATACATTCAGCTACTGTAAATACTTTCACTAAATACAAACCTTTACACAGCAAAAACTACATTCATGTACTCATGTTGACTGCTGTTTACCACAAGCCTTTACAGACATTAGTTAAGAAAGTAATTGGATTTGTGGAGTTACAGGATTCTCTTAAAGTTAATCTCCTAAGTTTTACCCTAAGATTTTTTCTTTCCCATGGCCTCTAATTTCTATGTGCTGGATCTCACAGACCTGGCAAGCTTTGGTGAGTAACAGAGCTGTGTATTGTAATAAGATAAGAAAGGACAGGTGGCCCTGTGATCAGGTGCCAGACTGCCTGCCTGCTTTAGATCTGAGGCTAATGTATCTCATCCTCATTTCTATCGACACAGGGCTCAGAAAAAGTTCAGAACTGAGAAGAATTTCTTCGACCTTATACGGATAATCACCTATACCAGAAAAAAGCATTTTGGGGTCCTATTTACAACTTAAAGCACCTGCACCTATAACTACTGCATGCCAAATAGTCAAATTCTATTCAATATTTCCTGTTTTAACAAACAACAGGATATGTGTTCAAGGGTTAGCACAGCTGACTCTAGAAGAGTTTTTTTCAATATTTTAAATATTTTAAAAACTGCTTTCCATAAGCCACACACCAACAAAATTGAGATTCAAAACTTCAATACGTCAATAGGGCAACTATACAGTATATTCAAGTGTATCAGCTCAACATACAAACATTTAAACATACAAACACGTGTTCCAAGTTATTAATTAAAATGGAATTTCCCTTTCAACCAAGTCTATTTAACTCTTACCTTGCAGCTGTTTAAATCTTCCTTCCAGGATGTTCGAGTATTGCACCTGATTAACAAAAGCTGCTGGGGACAAGCAGGGATCTCTTTCCCTGTGGTCCCACTCCATGTTTTCCCCCCCTCAATCTGTCTTTGTGAAATATTCCTCTTAGATACACAATGAATGGGAATTCTCCCACATAGTACACCAGAAGCGAACTTTCAGTCTTAAAAAAAAACAAACAAAAAAAAACAGTATCAAATCCCTCAGAGGGTTATCCAGAAGATACTTTTAGTGTAACAGAAATGCCTTGGTTTATCCTCCACTTTCAGATTCCCACAATGCAAGCTGAAAATGTTGCCGCCTTTTCTTCTCTTCATCTACTGAAAGGTCCACCTTGTCCAATGACACACAGAGTGAGTGCAACAGTGGGAGATTTTTTTTTTTTTTTTCAAAGAATCATTTTAAACAAAACCGAGGAACAAAATGTTCTCTTGTTTCATTCATTTCACCATCCTTGTGCCCTCTGAGTAAAGTAAAAACCTTTGGTTACACTCCCTCGTGGTTCTAGCGAAGGGAAAAAAAAAAAAAAAAACCCTGGGTATTCCTTCCCTCCAACCCCTGAACAGGCATTTGCTGGAGCAGAACACAGGAGAGAGCAAACTAACCAGCCATGGTCGGATAGCTGTGTAAACAAAGCCTGCTGTGCCGTCTGAAAATTGTGCCATTTGCATAAGGTGTGTTTGAGGGAGGAGCACATAGAAAGAACATGGTGGAAGGAAGGGAGGAGGTGTAGAGGCGGACTAAACCATTAGAGCCCTCTGCTCAGTGTAGCATGAGGTGGATTATCTAACTCCACCTTAATTCCAGAGAGCACTGGGGTGTGGCTTGCCAAGAAGGTGCATTGTGAAAGTCCTCGTCATTTTACACACTTTTATATTATTTTCTATTTTAATACTACTTTCTAAGAAAACATTTCATCTCCCCTTTTCTGTACGCGGGGGCTGCCTCATGATAAGGCGTTAAGACAGGAAGGAAGTTGTTGAGATAGTCTCAGAAAGGCAACCAGCATTTCCTGCCTGCCCGAACAAGATTTTAAAATTGTCAACTTGTGTGTCGGTTCATCAGGCAGATGTTTAGGCAGGGGTGGGGGTGGAAGTGAGGGATTAACCGTTTAAAACTGTTACAGAATTATTCTGTAAAAACAGTATAGTTGTATAACAGTCTTACTAGATTAGACCCAAGTACTGAAATGATTCCTGACAGCTCTTTAAGAAAATCATTAAATTCATTTCATTAAATCAAATTAGGTAAGTGTTTGCAAGCAGTGAAGAAAACAGTGTTGTGACTTTAAAGTTGCTAAATACATATTTCCCATTATTTCCATAAACAAAGTAAAACAGACAACTTTTATGTTCCACAGTGCAATGCTAATACTAAAGCAAAATCAGTGATTTTAATCTGTGCAATACATACTAAGGTTACGGTTATCAGAGAGTATGCATTAAGAGACGATTCTAAATATATATTCTGAACACTGAATGGAAAATATACCCTGCAAAATATAACTGTAAGGCAAGGATATAGATTTAATAAATACCAGTGCAAAAATAACACAAAACTATAAACACAGTGAGGACAAAGGTCATATTCTTTCAGGCTTTTTGGTCTGGTTAGGGGGTCTGGTCTGTGTTTGTCCTGATGAGCTGGCAGCATCTGGATTGTTCTCATTAGAGGACAAAATGCCCCAGGCTTTCTATAACTGGGTGTTTATGAAGGGGGACTGGACTAATGAGATCCAAAGAGGAGACGCTTCCTTTTGAGGTACAGAGGCTATGCTACAATTACATGCAGTAAGAAGAATAGCAAAACAATGTAATGCCTACTTAAAACCCCACTGGGCATATTTTAAACATCATAATTGCATTAAACATGAGATACAGATAACATGATCATTTCCTCCCTATAACACCCATTAATCATTTGAATATACAAATAAATAAATATGCTGAACACGATTAGCAATTACTTCATAAATCTTGTGTAGCATGAAAACAAACACCAAGAAAGTGAGTGTCAAAAGGAAATGTGGGAGAAATTCATACACTAAGCAAACTAGAAGCAATGACAATGAATGATGTGGTTAACAACCCTGACAAGAGAGAAAAGACAGAAGCTGATGGGGGAGTAAGCACTACCAAAGGGGAAAAAGGAGACATGTACTGCTCAGCATGTAAATTTTAATCTGTCTCACAGCGAAACCCCTTCTAAGCACCCAGAGGAGGACGGAAGAGGGGACCATACTCTAAACACTGGTGGTAAATATCTGACCTGATGGGGAATCCCCCTGAAGCAAGATCGGTTGACTACTCGTGAGAGTCTACCAGTGTCTACAAATGTGGCCAAATTTACACACAAAGACACAAACACGTGTGTCTCTGTTATTTCTTAGTTGATTATAAAAAACTATCCCATTAAAAGAAATAGTCTTAATATGGTTCAGGTTTGTTATGTCTGTAATAATCATGCAGATCTACTACAAAGCAGAACAGAAAGCATGGATTTTGGATATTGTTAAGTGATTCAAATACTTTTCAAAAGCCTTGCATTCTAGCTGTGGAGGCTTCCTCAAGTAAATATACTTAACTATTTGAGTCTGAAGCAGGCCGTTGCTTTAAAAAAAACATTTTTTTTAATTTTTTAAATGCAAATTTCCACACAGTATAGCAGAGTAGATAAGCGGTTATCTATGCAAATGAAAATTATCTTAAAACATGAGAGGCTCTCCACTGTGAAACAAGAGGGATGGACTGCTTACACATGCAAAATAATTCACACTTTTTTCACACAAGAAAAAAGGTAATCATATTACATAGAGACAGGAACAGAAAGTGTGACTGAAAGACTGTGAGGGAGAGGTGTAAGGAAGAAGCACCCTACTGACTGCACAAAGTCTTGACATTTAGGGATAAGTTATAAATGGTGGGCCGAAGCTAAGCCCGGGGGTAATAGCTGCTAGAGCACGTCAAAGAATGTGCACATCAAGTCCCCACTTGTTAAACTGAGATGTTACTGAAGATATTCACACAGGAGCGCACACATACACACATTTTCTATTCTGATCACATGTACAAATAGTATTACAGCATACGCTACAGCATACTGCAACTTAATGCGATTTCTTGACAGGAAATTCACAATGTCTGTTAATAAAGTGTGATTTCTATATACGCAGAATATTGGCAACTCCTAAACTAAGTTTCCTGTTTGCACAAGGAAATGAGTTAGGCTGCATTTGTCAGTAAAATGATGTGTATCTTTGAGAAATACATTTACTGCAGTGGTGCTCAAAGATCATCATAGCATGTGGTTTCTGAGTGTGTGTGTGTGTGTGTGTGTGTGTGTGTCTATTTGTGTGTCGGAGACTGCCTGTTGCTCCCCTCTGCTGGGTTCTTTATGATACTGCAACTTATTTTGATTATTAACAATTAAGGTTTTCATCTGCAGAAGGTGAAACCAGGCCTTCAATAGGGTAGTTAAATAAACACACACACAGCAGATGTGATAAAACGGCCAACGATGTGATGAGGATTTTCACCTGCGTCACCTTATTTGGAGCTTCTAACAAAGCCAGACAGGCATGTATTTGCACAGCTTGGAAGGATGTCCAGACAGTCAAGGGTAAGCTAGTAAGTTATCAAATACAGCTGTCATCAAAATAATATTAGTATTATTAAAAGGGGCAGTTAATTCATTAATTTCTGTAAGATCACTGATCAGGCATAACATGAGTTCAGATGCAGAAGGTGCTGGCATGAAAAAAAATATGCACAGAAAAAGATTAACCTAGCCAAATTTCTCCTTGCTAAACAGACTATACAGCTTCCTGGTTTTGTCCTCCTTTTGGAAGTATTTCTGTCTTGCCCTATAAATGAGAGAACTGAACATTTTGGGACAGAAAATAATGAAACCTGTTCACCAGTCTACAGAGATTTTTGCACAGTAGTGTTAGTCTCAGAATTTCTCTCAACTGTCTATTGCTAAAACTCATGTTGCATATTTAAGACATAATTTAAAAAACAGGTACAATATTGGTCTAAATATAAGATGATATTTCTGATAGCATATTAGGAGTGAAATGGTTTGCTGTATTAAACTGAAGGACTAAAGGTTTCACCATCATAGATGTTCTCTGTGAGAGAATTTAATACCATCCACACTGCCAGAAGGTGAGAATTATTTTACAAGTTGCGTTTGGCATTGCTTTTAGCTGTAATAAAAGAGTTATCTCTCAACTACTTTACCAAAGAAATGGGTAGAATGAAGAAATCTGCCAAGAGCTGTGCTGTCAAAATCTGTCATGTCAGAACATTGTGAGGGCAAAAAGGAAGTCCTCAAAATATCCTGGAAAAAAATACATATATTTGCAGAATTATTACAGCTGAAACTGCCTGTTAACCAAAGCTTGACATGAGAGTATCAGTATCTGTGCTACTACTCTGTATACTACACTTTGCTAATTACATTTCAAGTACACAGATACACTACTTTAATGTCCGATCTATCAAAGTCTCAGTAAAATTTCAAGGATTTCCAAAATATAATCAAAAATATTCCCAATCCTGTTTTCTAAAAGTATGCATTGTCACCTTCTTTAAATAGAGACTATGGTCATATGGCATATGGTAGCATTTTAAGCAGTGTGCTCTGGTATTTGAGACCAAATTTCATCACTGAAGTGTATCTTTTATTTGCATTTGAGAGTCTACTTTTTAAGTGTTTTCATTGTACTATTTGATCATTGCATAATTTATGCCACAGTGTTCAGTTCAGCATGATTGTATGGGTCCAACAGTGCAATTTTTAAAACAATCTACTTCTGCACAACAATCCTACCTACTCGAACCTTAAAAATGATCATTAGAATTTAATGAAAACCTCTCATGGGCAGGATTTGTCCTTCGATAACTGGTGTGTACAGGTGTACCTAATAAATTGCACTTATAACTTTAGTGTTACAGTATCTAACCTCTAAATGGACGCGTGAGCTATGACACTCTTGTTATTAATTGTGACAAGATGTTTTAAACAGAAACAAATATTTGTATATGCGTGCATGCTGACATAAGGCAAGAACGTGCATTGATGAGGCGTGATGTGCAACATACCTGCAAGGGCCTTAATGCGAGACCGTTCAAAGAGGCGTGCTGAACTGTTCTCATTGTCCCAGTCAGTCTCTGCTGCCAGGTCCCAGCGATTGTTGATGTCATTGTACTGCTGCTGGATCTCCAAGCTGTCGAAGTCTGTTGGCGAGATTGTGCTCATTGTGTCCAGGCTGGAGGAAAACACATTCAACCTACAGTTTAGACACAGAAACACAAAAAGTCAATGCATACATAGCAGGGAGATGACAGTGCATAATACAAGAAGCTTCACAAGACTGACCCTTGAAATGTTTGCAAGCTAAAGTTAGAAACAAATGGTCCACTTCTATTTCAACAAGAAAAACAAAAAACAAAAAACAAAAAGCTATGCACGTCACCCACACACTCAGCACACAAAGCCTGCCAGCTGCACTCTACTTTTATATGCTCAAATGTAAGTCATATGCAAATGTAAGCTTGGACAGTGCAACTGCCAGTGTGTAACAGATATAAACTTTGAGATAAGTTTAGCAACTGTCATAAAGTCGTTACATTAGTCATCCAATAATTGAAAATGAGTGCTCCTGTAAGTCCAATAATGTCAATGTATGCTGAGTCTTAATCACACAACACCCTACATTAACTGGGGTTTGACTTTTGGATGGGCAAAACCTGAGTGTGTATACACAAAAAACCCAGTAAGCAAAACCACCCCACACATACAGCAGTATGACACACACACAGAGTCATATTGCATTAAACCAGGGTTGTACTGACACAAAAGATCAACATTAAAAAAGGACTCTCTTAAGAGATGATTCATTACATGACTTTCACATCCTAAGTTAAATAAAGGTTAATGAAAAATTGTAAGTGCTAAAATATCAATATGTATTGTATCAATGCAGCAATATCTAAGATTGCCTGTTTTCACAAGATATTTTTACTGAACAAATCTTTGTGACAGATATCCACTCCCCTCTTTTCATAGTCTTTTTATGCCAATATTGTAGCTTTTTTCTTCTCTCTCCCATAGTTTGTATTTTATCCTGTTTGTTGTTTGTGGTCTCTCCTCTTTCCTCTTGCCTTTTCCCCCTCATCCCCTAACCAGTCGCAGCAGATGTCTTCCCCTCACTGAGCCAGGTTCTGCTGGAGGTCTCTTCATATTAAAAATGAGTTCTTCCTTTCCACTGTTGACAAGTACTTGCTCATAGGGGATTGTTTCATTGTTGGGGTTCTCTCTCTAATATTGTGGGGTCTTTATCTAGTCACAAGATGGCTGTTATTGTGAACTGGTACTATATAAATAAAACTGAATTGAACTAAAAATCTGTAGTAATGTGACTATGATAAAAGCCTATGATATTCAGTTATTTCATTCGTTTTAGCTACTTAATACTAGTTAAATAACAGAATACTAAACGAAAGCCTGTCCACTAACAGGTGTGGAATCTTATGAATCAGAGACATTTTGTCAACATTTTACGACATAATTATGAGATGTTTATGGCATGCATGCATTCTTGTGCAGGTGCTGGTAGAATAGATCATACAAACAGTAAGGGGCCTCATCAAAACATTGCTCTACAGCTCCACAGCTCTGCCAGTGGTCAAAACCTCCCAGGATAAATTAGTCAGCCTCTGTCCTTGAATCACTGCTAAGCATGCAACATCCTCCTATCCTGCCGTTTGTACAAATTCAGCATCCAGTTATAAAAAACAAGGCTACCTAATATGGCAACAATCAATACTTCAAATAGAAGGAGGTCAATCCCACCCCCTTTCTCCAGCTGGCTGGCTCTCAGAGTTTGAGCCAGAAGCAAAAGCATCTTGTCTTTTCTATTCAATGGAATGCTGTGTGTGTGAATTATTCTGCACAACTACAGCACAAGAACTGTTGTATAGTCACAGTAATACACACACTAGCCATGTGCTAAGGTAGTAATTCTGCATGTAAAGGTTTTACTTTATGTAAAGCACTAACCAGACACATCTTGTCTGTAGCATTAGGCACTGATACACACAATGGGGGACCTACATTAAGATTAAACCCCCCGTAAGACCGATCCATTAACTAACTGAGGTCATTTGCTTAAGAGCATTGAACAGATTAATAGACAAGGTTGTGTAGTCAGTTTGCTAATACATGTGAGTTTAGCTTTTGTTCTGTCTATCAGCTGTGGCTAACTTCATCTGTGAGCCATTTGATGAGGAGTGGTGATCAAAGAAAGGAGACTTTTACAAAAATAAGTGGGCCGTTAGAGTAATTAATTATAGGCTAAGCATGACTGAGGTCTGCTGAACCCTGTCCCTTGGACCAATATTTAATTCACTCATTAAGGGATGCAACTGCCCTTCCCAAATTTGGTAATAAAAATACCGTCCATCAGGCCTGAAGATTTTAGTTTGGTCATTAGTAAGTCTTATTATACTACAGTGAGTGTGATGAAGGGAGCGTTTACAGGTAACAAACAAGGTGGTAGTCTAGGGGAGAATAAGTGGGCCACATTACACACTAATTAGGACATGCATTCATTCTCTGATTCCCCAGGTGGGTGTGAAAATCCTGATAGCAGCCCATGGCATAGGTTTATCTGGTTAAATGTAAATCTGCCAGTAATATATCTGAGACAACTATTCTTGGACTTGTCATGTTTTGCCAAGTCGATGCATCCTCTAAATCAAACTAGAAATCAATGACAGACAGCAGCCAGATGGGCCCAATCTGGCTGTACACAAGAAAAATTTGGACCCAGATTGCTTCTATACATATTCCTTCCATCATTAAGTCTAAAAACCACATAACAGGCAGGCAATATTATCCCTGAGCAAAGTATGAAAAAGGGAGAAAAAAGTGACACACATTTGAAAAGACTAACTTCAATTCAAAAAGAAATCTCAAACCTAATTTTGAAGAACTTTGTTAACTCTTGTATCTTAAAACTGCAAGGAAAGAGTTCACTCAGTAAATATCTGTGGCTGCAGGGGAGTGACCTACTGTGTGACAGAGCCAAATTATAAGGTTTTGTATTTTCTTCACAATTTTTTTTTTGAGTGGAATTTCATATTTACCAGATTTTTTAGTATAGCTTAGGACAGAAAAGCAGAGACTAGATGTCATCAGTGTTGCACTTTTTGGTGCACTGTTGTATCAATATCACCAGGATGTTTTTAATTATGATTTTTATCAACCAGAGAAGCTGAGAGTCATATATAGCCATTTCTCTTATATAGCACAACAGCTGTGTACTTTAACATAAATTTGTTTTGTAAAATATACATAAAGAAATTGAGTGTTTCACACATTAATAAATTCACTATTTGTACTATTTTTTTTTTACATCTACAGACTTCAACATTAAATTTCTACAGACCTGCAGATCATGATATTATTCTTCGTGTCAAGCCTTAAATACATTGTATAACTGAAAACTCAAACAAGTCACATACTTCCTAAATAAATGAAAAAAACAAAACAAAACAAAATAAAGGCTTAGCAAATCCTATTAGCAGTCGATTAGGAAACTGGCTGGGAATAGAAACTAAATGCATGGATTAGTGAGGAAGGAAGAACGTCTCCAAACTGCTCCCTGACTTGTCACCTCTCTGGCACCCTAGGACCTGCCTTGTGCCTTGAGCTCACTGTGTGCATAAGTAGTCAGGTATATCATAAGTGACTGACATTGATTCATGAGTCTTCAGTTCTAGGTTGGAGAGACATTAAAATATTACTATTAATATTAAAATATTAATAAAATATTAAAAGTACTATGACACAGTGGGTCCACAAACATCAATTCATGCCCTCTTCTTCACCCTGATATATTATGGGTATTATAATATTAATAATAATAATAATAATAAAATAGAAAAACACAGACAGGCCTTATGTTATGCGATTGATGTCATTCTAGTGCTGCTGAGAAATACTTGTGTTTAAGATTTCTACGTAGCCTAAATTATAAAAATACAACAGCATGGAAGCAAAAGCCACAAAGAGGACAGACTATCGAGGACAGGCCTGGCAGTTATGTAGTCCAGGGCAATCTGTTTGGGGGATTGGACTATGGTAGGAGCCGGAGGGGTGCAGGACCAGTGAGGTCACAAGAGTCTGGCAGTGATGACAGAGCGGCAATCCTCCTGTTGTTGTGAGTAGGAAGAGGCTCGGCTCAGTGTCTGCACTAATCGCTCCTCAATGGATCAGACAAACAATCCCCTGACCTACTATGATACAGCCTACTGTACTCATCCTCCTACACACACACACACACACACACACACACACACCACAGGGTGACATAAAAACCACACATGCAAGCTGACCTGACCGATTACAGCACACCACCCCCAACAACCCTTCTACATATAAGCACAATGCTTCTAAAAGTCACACTTACAAATCCACCCACACAGCAGTGTTCAATACACACAATAGATTGGCCCGACACCTACAATCATGCCAGCCTGAGTGATGTGCAGCTGCCTCCCCCTAGTCCAGACAGAAACTAAATCACATAAAGAAATTAACCTATAAAAATACAACTTTTCAAAAGAAGGACATAAATGAGCCTTTCAAGCAGAATTCTTTCTATACGCAAACCTTTAGATATAAGCCCCAAAGCTACTTAAAAAAAAAAAAAAAAAAAGAAAAAAAAAAAGGAAAAAAAAAAAAAAAAAAAAAAAAAAAAAAAAAAAAAAAAAAAAAAAGAAAAAAAAAAAATGTTTTA
>VUQI01002073.1:5605-16417 GCA_015106735.1 Paratilapia polleni | reverse complement strand
AAACAACGCTTTTTTTTTTTCTTTTTGTTTTTTTAAACAAAAACAGTCACCAGGAAAACACAGAGGGCCACTACTATTTTCATACAATCAGATACATTCAGCAACACATATGCAGAGATGGAGTGATAAGCAGGAAATGCAAACTGTCACCTGCAGAGTTTGGTCTGAAAACCTCATACTACCGAGAATGTATTTATTACGTTATTTCTGCTGTTCCCTTGAACATTACTGACGTCACTCAAATTTAGAGAAATTAGTTTTGATAATATCTACTGAAAGACCCACTGGGCAAATACAAATATAGTCAACAGTTGGAGGCGAAAACACAGCACAAGCTACTTCATTTGGTTTGTTAGTGCAGAGTCTAGGCCGGAAGGGGAAGTTGGGGCCTGACCGAAAGAAAAAATGAGATGGGGTCGGGTTGGTTGCTTCACATATTCACACGCCAACATAGGGAAACTACGTTCAACACAGCACTCCACAATATACTATACAACATCTGTGTACACAACTTCCCTATTATCTAACAAAGCCAAAGCCCTCTTTCTGCCCACCACCCAGCAGGATCAGGCTGTAAATAACATGATTGGATCATGTTTCAGACATGCTTTCTGTTGAGACATTCTTTACGTGTTGAACATAAATATAGCACTCTTCATTATACCTTGGCCAGATCCTCTTCAATGACATCATTCCTCATCTGTGACGCATCCAGTTGCGTGTAGAATCGGGCTCCAATCATCGGCATAATGTCATTGACGCTGCGCAGGCGAGACTGTTCAGTCAGCAGATACCTGCATAACACAACAACAGTTTACCTTCAGATGAGTTAGACAGGTCAGGTACTGCTGTACAGTCACAGGAAGGTTTATCTTACACACATGCGCGCGTATTTTCTTCTTTTTTCTTGACTAGTAAATGTGAGCAGCTGCTCTTCTATAGCTATTCAAATTCAGAACCAGTGCACAAAAAGGGACACTGCCAAAGCTCAAGTTTTTTTTAACTGAAGACTCATTAACACACTAACTATGCACAAAGTTTGATGCCTGAGTGCCGCTTAGCAGCACCTTTACTTTTCAGGTAAGAATACTTCAACTAAAAGAGTAAATGCTACTAACCAATCAAATTCCAGTTTCTTCTGACAGACTAGTTTAGATTAATTACATCAGTATACACATATAATTAAGTGAAAACTCAGCCAAGATGTTATCAAACTGATGGCAGTACGAGCATGCTGCACTTCACAATCTATTGACCTGTAAAAGCAACAGTTTTGTTGAGACATAGGTCAATTCTCACTTCCTTTACAGGATCTAGACTGATAAGTCAATGGCATTAAACTTCAAAGTCCTTTTAACTTCACACCTCTACATAGGCCTCACTGTCTGAAAGTCCCCACAGATATTTCTCTCAGCTCATCTCACAACAGAATAAGATCTGAAAAAACATGAAAGAAAAAAAAAAAAAAAAGCATGCGCTGAATAAGCTGCACTTGCACATGTATACACTGTGCAGCAGACCATTTCTGCCACATCATTTTATTTAAGATAAGATATACACTGCCAGATAACAGAGGTACAGTATATGACTAATGTAATCATGTGAAAATGCAACAAATCATACTATTTGAATCCTAGGCCATTATTTTCTTGTAATGCTTATAATGAATCTTACTATAAATGTTTGTTAGATCATTCTTTCTTCAAAGGATTGTTTGTAGCAAAGTTAGGACAACTGTACGACTGCCATGTAAACATGGGACTGCATACTGTGGCAAAGCATACACCGATCCGATATTTGAATCCGACATCATTCCAATCCCAACCCCCAAAAACTGGATCGGATATCGGTGGGAAAGCTAACGTAACATGGAGGAAGTTAACAGCAAAAAGTCAGCAACTAGGAGGTACTGCAATCTCACTACACCAACAGCTTTTATTTGTATTTTTGCAATCGTTTTTAACTTAAACCACAAACTGTGGTCAAAGTGAGCTGACACGGCTGAGAAGCTAGACGATGATAATGCTTTCTCCGTCTGTCTCAACGTGGTTATATTCGCTGCAACACTTGTACAGAAGCTTTTATTGCACTTATGGTGCAGTGTGTTGTCACCAACTCCATTAATATTATTTTTCTTCATCTGACTATAAGCTCCACTCCACACGCGACATGTGTGAGGAGCAGTAAAATGGGTACATTAACAGGAAATAGCAGCAGCCTAATGACTCTCACTGAACTGAAATTAGACTAGTGCTGATAAATTAGGTGAATAATGTCAACACTTATTTTTTATTTTATTATGTCCCGTTGTCATCTTACTAATAAATACCAATTCAGTATACAGTTTATGGATGCATTTATTTCCTACATTAAATTTTTTTACAAAGGTAGGAAAGGATTGCTTAAACTGAGCCTAATATTGCCTTAGACATAAAAGAATGATTCCCTGTCTCTTCCTGTGAGGATTACAGCTTATTAATTTAATACGGATACCAGATAGGTACTCTGTATCTCATTAGAAGTGCAAAAAGTTGGACTGGAGCTTCCCTAATTGTGGCCCAAGAAGAATGAAGGAAGTTGCTTTTTGCAAGTGAGGTGACAAACTGATGTGCCAGAAGAAAAACGCGGACATGGGGACGTTAACAAAGCATTCCTGTTAGCTACAGACATAAGGTCATTGTCTTTTACCTGTGATAACCCAAGACAGGTATTAAGCGGATGCGTTTTAGTTCAACTGGATTAACTGTATCATGTACTGGGTAACTTCACACCACCCTCTTACAGAATGAGGTTCTTGAGGTCTGAAGAGTAGTTGATAGACACCAGCTCCATGGCCTTCTGCAAGTTCTCCCTCTGAATGCCAGCTAGGGAGTTACATGCCAAAGCTAGCACCACCTTGCCCAGTGACACAAGATCTGCTTGCTACAGGACAAAGCAAAAACAAAGTTTAACCACACATCCTCAGGTTGTGAAATAAAGAAGATATCATTAGAATAGCAGTAGGACTAAAGTAAAGTAGTTTTCATGTGAGACTGATGACGGAAAGTACCTGGTACTGTGGCATCAGGGCAAGATGATTGGTCTGACTGTTGTCAAATGTTAAGACATCAAACACCCCAACACAGTTCACCCGTAACCTACAAAGACAAGAGCATTAGCATTTAGTTTGTGTGTACGTCTTTGTTGAGCATGCACAACCACATGGTTGTGAAAAAAGGAACTGTAAATTCAAAATACTCTTTTGCTTTTAATAGAATTTTTTTTACAGTATGTCATAGTTTCACCTTCTGAGTTTAAAAATTTAATTGATGTGGTTTCATATACAGCTATTTATGGTTATAGGTGACAGGTTATAATTCTTTTGTCCTTGCTGAATGATGAAATGTGTGCTTAGGTGCTTATACCTGGTCTTGCCAGTGATGACAATCTTGCTGGGGTCCATAACACGGCAGGCCAGGCCAGCGGTGTGGATGGTGCGCAGGGCCGAGCTGAGCTGGACGATGTACGCCCAGATCAGGGATTCTGGGAGCAGACCGGCATGCTGCCGTGGTGGTGGGGGTTCATGTTGTCCTGCACATAAGAAAATGTTTTATAATGCAAAAGCAGCATGAGGGTTTGACATTACTAATAAACTAAACCTCAAACTGTGGTCAACTTCCCCAGTAACCTTATCTTCATGACAAGCTGTTTCTCAGAGGTCTGATGGAGGTAAAAAAACAAAAAACAAAAAAAAAAACATCATCTTCAGTCAGTATATTAATAAGCTGATTATTTTCCTCAGTGAACCCAGTTACAGTGCAGTTTAATTTAAAAATATCCTATTAAACCCAAAAGCTCAGTGGGAGATCGTTTATTTTTGTTGTTTTTTTTGTTCCAGAGATAAACAGTAGAAAAAGATAAGCTATACTATATATTAGGGCTGCACGATCATGGCCAAAATGATTATCACATTTATTTTGATCAATATTGAGATTACGATTATTCACTGACAAAAATATTTTTATTGCACTGTCACATAAACACAACACTGCTGTGTGACATTCCTGCTAACGTACAAATCTTTGCATCAAAATAAAATTGGTACTCATTCACCTAAATTCAGTGATCTCTTAGAAGAAAAAAATACATATATATAAATAAAACAACTGTACCAAACCAACAATCAACAAAACACTGCTTTCACTTTTACATTGTGCTACATTCCTGTTAAACCTCTTTGCAGACAAATTAGGTGTTTATGCACCTGATCTAACTGTATCTCCTAAAAGCACAATATCAGTCCATTCATTGTACCATCGTGATGGATTTGACTAAAACCTGTAGCAACGTACTCGACAGCTGTGAGATCCCTCTCCATTTCCCCTGCAAGACTTTGCATACAGTGCAAAGAATTTTACAAAGGGATAACATATATTTTGTCCAGCAAGTTGACCATTTGTTTCAACGCTCTGCTATCTGTTGTATATCTGTGTTTTACCATAGTGTTACTATGGCAGGGGAGTAGCTGTGACTGGCACACGCAGGCAAGTGGTCAGGCAGTGATTTACGGAGCACACACTTTCAATATCAGTCGTTCATATTCATTTACTTGTGGGAAGCTAAAATTGTGATCACTGTTAAAATTTGATTAATTGTGCAGCCCTATATATAAAACTGAACACCTCACTACAGAGGACATGGCTCTCAGGAATGTTAGTAATTATTAAGTAATTTTGTTAGTAATAATTTCAACCAATTTTACACCAGTCAAATACTTGTTTCAGCTGTAGTTTGAACAAGGACCTTTGTGAGGAAACTCAGTTTACCGTTTCCAGAAATCGTGTACATCTGAGCAGTACTTTCTTGTAATACCCTGCAAGTCTTATAACTAATGTGAGCCACTGACATCGGGTAATGTAAGTCAGGGACAGAGTGTTAGGGCGTTTATAGCATGATCAAAACCGCAATGTAACACGTGAGAAATGTCTGTTTCACTGAAGACCATTCCAGAAAGAAATACATTCGGACAATATTATCAGGTATCTCGCTGCATTATTAGCATGTCCCTCTGTGCAAAGAAGGAGACATGTGATTCTATACAGCTCATATGTTGTGGTTTCTTATCTGTGTTTGCAACAAACTAGACCAAGACCAAGATCTGAATGTTTTTGCTTGCTCTGTCTGTCATTCCTGTAGGTAGGCTGTTCAGCAGCACCTGCCCTAGGATCAGTTTCACCCACAGTTTCCTCCAAGTCCTTATGCATCTATCAGGAAGACGCATGCATGCCAACTGTCAAAGTAGGCTACTAAACTGACTTCAAAACAACTCACCAAGACTTATTTTTAGACACTTAAACTTCTCAGAAATCTGTCTTTCATTTATTTCTTTGTAAGCACAATCTAATCTATCTAAATGTGACGTTCACAACTGTTTGCAATGCAATCACGAAAATGCACATCCAAATAGACTTAGGCTGATGACCTCATTATCAAACAAGTAAACAGAGTCGCAATGTGTGATGGGGAGGGGTGCAGAACAGCATGTGAGGCGATGTTGGGTCTATTCAGAGCAAAGGAGGAAGGGAGGGAAGATCAACTTACCCCACTTCCTCTTGGTGAAGTATGAATCTGCTGCTGGGTCATTAAAGTGTCTGCTGAACATGGTTTCTGCACCTGCATGGAAGTCATAAGAGAACACCAAAGCTGGGGAAAGAAGAGAAAAGTACAAAAATTAGAGCCCAGAAAACTCCCCAAAATGCTCTCTTTGCCATCTTGAAAAAGGGAAAACAGATAAAAGAAAAACCTTGAGTTTCTATTAGCTAATTAGATACTTGAACTACTCCTGCTAATGGTCAACAACAAATTATACATCACGAAACGTTATCATCAGACATTCAAATACAGAGTTTGAATGTAAAGTTGCAGTAACAAGGAAATTGCTACGTGGCAAATTTTAGCCAATTTGGTTTAAAAGTATAATTATGTAGCCAGAAAAATGCAGGCCTGAAACATGTATTTATATAAAATGTATTTTCAAAAAAATTACAAAATGAATATATGCAAAAGACAAGCATTAAATCAACAAGTCATGTACAGGTATTTAGTACACACTCACAGTGGTCTCCAAAGGCCTTGGTGGTGAAGACCTCCCTCAATGTTACAGTGTTTGAGTGCTGAATCTTCTTCCACATGTCCACCAGCATCATGCACTTTGTGTTAACGAGGCGGAAACCTTGACACATTAAAATTACAAGATACAAGAAAAATATATGGGCCATCAGAAAATTAATGCTTATCCTACACTATCACTTAATCCTGTGCCACCTTTACATATAAATATTTGCAAGCCATTCGTTTTATGGTAAATCTAAGAAAGGTGTGGGGCCCAAATTCAAGAAACCCTATTATTTTACAGGAGAGCATTTTTATTGTTTTGCTCAAACTGTGGCCATGATGTAGGATTCACACTCTTAAATATAGAACCCAACCATAGCTCACAAATCCCAAAATATTATGCTAAATTATTCTTTAGTTTTTTGGTTTTTGGTTAAAGAATTTGTATTGGGAAAGAATGTGATGTTGGGACCTTTATGAATTCATTGATTCAAATGTGTGCTCACCCAAAACAACAAATAAGAGCCTTTAGTTTATCATTTTAAATAGGGAATGAGGGAAAGGTAAGGGCCTTTTTTTGTTTGTTTGATTAATCAAAAGATTTGCAATGTAGTTTTAGCTAACCCAGCTCTATTTATAAAAGCTCTTTTAACACATTAACTCCAGAGGGGCGTACGACAAAGCTAGATTAATTGGCTGGCGATCTATGTTAAGCTTAAAGTCAGAGTTTTCAGTGTCATGAAAGTGTCTCTCTTTTTACCTGTCTAAATCACCATGGTAACGTATGCTGAACACATAACTTGGTCCGGAGCAGATTATGTTTCGGTTTCAGTTTAAAATCAGCTGGAAGGGCCACATTTTTACTGATGCTTTTATATACAGCATGTTTTAAGTGCAATATAGATTCTCTGCTGGGCGAATGTTTTATATATGCAACTTGTTAAGCCACACCTTTCTGAAACCGCTGAATGAAGCCCAGCTGCAAAGTTACAGCAGTGCAAACTGTGCATCGCATTCTCACTGGAATTTACATGTATTCGGATGATGATGCAGAAAATGTATAAATGTTTTTATACTTGATTCTAATCTGCTGCCAAGTCTCTTTTACAATGCTGGGATAGCTGCTAAGAGTAGACAAAACACCAAGAATACCTATTCAATCAATAAAATTTATTTAACTTTGATCTGCTCTCAAACTAAAGTGATGTCAATGTCTCCTCTATTAGGCTGTGAGACGGTAACCTTTAATGTTTAAATGTATCCCATTTAAACTTTCAGACTAATGTGCAGCCGTCATGTTAGAAATAAACAGCAGCACCAAGAGCACACTTAGTGTTAAAATAATTAACTCGAATTTTTATTTTAACCATTTTAGTTTATCTTATTGCTCTGTGCACTAAATCCCAAGACAATTTTCTGTAGAATTAAGATCTTGTCTTATTTGGAACAGTGTTGCATTTTACTGTTATATTTTTGATGTTCTTTATAGATTTTTTAAAATCACCATTTTATCATCATCATCATCATCATCATCATCATCATCATCATCAGTCTCTGATTGGAGAAGGCGGCACTCATGGGGATCATTTTTTGCAGAAGAAGAGTCAAATGATGTGTGAAGCACCCCTTTTTATGTGAGCACGAACAGAGCCCGAAGCAGAAAGTCCCGCTTATCAGAGAAACACCATCATGATATCCATTATCTCCAACTGGAGTTTTAGGTTTTTTCAAGCCAAAATGCAAAATAAGCTGGCTGCGTTGAACTTCTTTCATGGTATACCCCCCTCAGGTCTGGACAGTGGCCAAGTTGCCCTTTCTTAAATCTAGTAGACAACATTTGAAAGTCCATGTCTGATGTGTTCTCACTACAGAAATACTCATTTGGTTTAGGCTAGGAGCAGTTCCTGGGTAGAACGTGAAGGTGGCACGACATGCTCACTGGATTCACAAATCTGACATTATGCAGACTTTGTATTAGGGAGCTAACAAGGTAAAATCTTTGTTCAGTCTGACTGATTTGGACACGAGTGTTCTCACAGCTCCTCCAAGAAATGTGAAGAAACCTTAGAGCTGCAGTGCATGTTTGAATACATCTGAACATTACAATACTAGAATCATTGAAACATTAAGACAATTATCTCAGCTACTATCACCACTGCTTTTACATCCATTAAAATTAAGCTTATCTGACATGGTGTGTGGCATCTGTGAAAGACTTCTATTATCATCACATTTCTTACCATGTATCCTCCTCAGGCAGTAAGGTAGGTCATCTTTGCTATTGACTGCCTTGTAGCACGAGGTGATGTAGCTGAAGTTGCTGGTCTTCTGCATGCGGTTTGGTGGGGGGAGGGGCTCGAGGGGAAACAGGCTGTGGTAGCTGTCCACCTCAGATGGTACATCTACCAAAGTTAAAAACAGTTTCAGAGCGCAACACATATTGCACACAATCAAATAAAAGATTTTCAATTAAAGTGGCAGCAGACAAGGTTTTTGGTTTAATTTATTAGACAGTAAATGCTGATTGCCCAATGTAATGCCAGTAAGGACAAAAACTGTGTTTAGATTTGAACTATGCATTTCTTTATGTCACCAAGTATGAAATCTGCTTGGGAAAATGAGACTTGTTTGCAAACCAAAACTGGAAGCAATCACAACTTTGTTTAACCCGTTAGCTAGCAACAGCTTTCCCCAGGCATATGGTACACTATCTGTAGTAAATATGAAAACTCCATCCAGAAGAAGAAAAAACAGCCCTGAAGAAGGTGAAGTGGGAGAGTGACAGAAACCAAAAGCAAAACAAGACTTAGCCTTGAATGAACCTTTAATGAAGAAAGCTCAGGGACTTCAGTTGAAAACCAACATTCAGTTGGCATCATCTCTATTAGATCAGCAACTAACAAAAACTGACTGCCTATTAGCCCAATACAAACGTACATTTTAAAACAGAAAGTGATCCAGTCTTAGCAACACCTGCTTAAAGGGAGACGTTGAAAAGTTGTCTATAGCCAATTTAACTAGGCAGGTCATCCTTGCTCCACAGCAAAAACACAACACTGAAATGGTATTTTGTTTTAATGTGTATGTTTAAGGTAAATTATCACAAGCATCCCTTGTAATGCCAACAAAGCTTTACCTGGGTTTTCTGAGTGGTCAATTTGGGCCATAGTTATCAGATGTCTGTTTATCAACTCCTGAAAAAGAAACAAGAGGACATAACAGACGTAACCACCAGAGACGGGGAACTTTCACTGAAAAAGGAGGGGGGCGACTGGGTAATACCTGTCGGAGCTCATCAGCCATGAAGAAGGACGGGGCATTGGCTTTTGGCTGCATGTAAGCCACATGCGGCGCAGTAGGGGGATAGATATGGTAGGTAGGAAACACCTGCAAAGAAACCAGAAAAAACACAACTTCCTATTTATTGAGAAATGAAAACCAGCATGATCATACATATACTGTTTTTCACTCGAGAATCTTACAGCTAAGTAAATGAATGTGAAGGAATGAAACTCTTTGGGTTGGGTAAATGATGCCATTAGAAACCAAATTATAGCCCCTTTAGGCCACATCAACTGCTAAAACATGTGAATGTCTGAGTCAGTGGCCACGAATTTACGACTCAATACTAATACCTCTTAAACGAGACCCACATTCACATCAAAACTTAAATTCAGACTAATTTACATCTATTCCTTCTTCTTGTTTAGAATCAATTTACTTAAGAGTCATAGTCTGAGGCTTCATCTTTGCGTGTTTGGTCAGGACATTTAAAGTCATCGAATACATCCCCAACGTGTATCCGTACCATCCCAGCCATTGGAGCTGGGGTGTTGTCTGTGTAAAAGTAGGTGGTCCCCCCTACAGTCTCCTTCTGGATAATGTGAGCGCCCTGGTCAGATGCAGTGGTGGGCACCATGTAGTTGGCAGGGTTGGGGGTGTGACTGCGTCGACGGGGAGCCGGTGAGGTGTGTGGTGTAATTTTGGGCGAGTGAAGAGGAGAAGATCCTGCAGACAATGACATGCCTAAAATAGGAGATAAAAAGAAATGCAAAATGTTTGAAAGGAACAGATTTCATTTCACAATAACATGTGTAGTTACACACAAGAGGGAAATCCCATAAGTGCTGGAGTATACGATTTCAGAGCTAAAGACGGAAAACAAAACTGAGCCAAATAGAAAGTGGAGCAGAGCAGATTTAATGGGGTAATTCTTCAGTTAGTTCTTCAAAAACCCTCACCTGGAGCCAGAGCAGCAGCTGTGGAGCTGCTGAGACCAGGATGTGCAAAGAGAGGTGAGGGGAAGGCCTGGACAGTGGACTGAGCCATGGTGGCCATACGTGGAGCCCCCTTTGGGATAAACTCACTCGCTGCCGGGTTAGGAGTCTGGTGACATACATAAAATCAATGCAAGAATTAAAAGTCTTGTAAGAGACAATATAGACAGACATAGAAAATTTTAGGTTTCAAGTACTTGCTTATACAAAAGTGCAATACTACACCCTTAAAGAGCTCTAAAGTAACTACTTTGATATGATGTTTGTGCGCTCACCTTTCTCCTGTGGGAAATGCTAAGAGCACCAAAATCACTGAACAGCGAGGATGTCGGGGAGTTCACTGGATCTACCAAGGAAAAGGTGTTAAGAGTTGTAAAACAGTGCTTCCAAAAAAAAAAAAAAAAAAAAAAAAAAAAAAAAAAAAGGGGGGGGGGTGTCAAAT
>VUQI01002070.1:0-11471 GCA_015106735.1 Paratilapia polleni | reverse complement strand
CACAAGCCATCAAACAATGCTGAGCTGCTTGAATTCTTGCACCAGGAATGACATAAAGTCACCCAACAGCAATGTGAAAGACTGGTGGAGAGCATGCCAAGACGCATGAAAGCTGTGATTGCAAATCAGGGTTATTCCACCAAATATTGATTTCTGAACACTTCCTAAGTTAAGACATTTGTAATGTGTTGTTTAAAAATGAATATGAACTTGTTTTTTTGCATTATTTGAGGTCTGAAAACACTGGACCTTTTTGATATTTTGACCATTTTTCATTTTCTGCAAATAAATGCTCTAAATGAAAATATTTGTATTTGGAATTTGGGAGTTATGTTGTCAGTAGTTTATAGAATAAAACAAAAATGTTCATTTTACTCAAACATATACTTGTAAATAGCAAAATCAGAGAAACTGATAATTTTGCAGTGGTCTCTTAATTTTTTCCAGAGCTGTATATGATGTATTTTGACACATTTGTCTGTATGACTTGTTTTTCTGAAGCACACTGTATTACTGGATTTTGATAATTGCTATACAAATACACTTTACTATAATTTCATAAACTTTATTTTTAATAACTAGGGAAAACACAACCCTGGTGATAGTGTATGTTAGACTGAACCAAGCCATCAGATCGAAAGAATTGTCCATTTTTGCTCTCATGTTTTGTTTTGTTTTTTAACATGTAGGTTGATGAGGAAAATTAGCTGAATATAGTTCGAGTCTGAAACATCAGAAAATGTGGGATTCTTTGTTTCCTTCCTTTTTCACTTCGAATCAAACCAAAGTACTTCAAAATAACTTAACTTGATGTTTTTATGTAGTTCGACCGCTGGGAAATAAAGTAATACTTTTATTTCCCTCGATATCATGCCTAAACCGTAGATTCTACTGAGCTGAAAGGTACGGTCTCTACAAAAGCCACAGATTAAAAAAATAATATACCTTTTACTTGGTCATTCAGCAAACAGAAATATTTTTCTTCATGTAAGATGCACTTTACATGATCTGAAGGCAAACTAGTTGCACTAATAAAAGTAAGTGAATTTGTAACACCAGCTCAAGACACAAGTTTTTACTTTAACACAATATAGATAAATAATAAAAATACTATAAATATTTAAGCAAGAGGCTTGTCATTCACTCCTTTGTTCTGAGTACTGGTCCACAAATATTGGATTTAGCAGTTCTTTTGACGACTTTTAATCAATGCTATTGATATGATATTCACAGTTGTTGCTGTTAACAACCATGTCCCTGAGCAAACGCTGTGAAATAAAGATTCCTTAAAGGGGAGCTTTTATGCTCATTTTCAGCTCCATACGTTTTATTTCTGAAATAGCTTTGCATGATTAACACTTCAAAATAATCCTTATTTGTCTAATACTTGGCCTTGATGCAGCCCCTCAGATCTTTCACTGTTTGAAACAAGCCGATTTAGCTTCTCTCCCTTTAAGACAACTTTCTTCTGATATTTCTGCCACTCGCAAACACAGTGTTTGTTAGCTACTGTGCTCACAGCCAGAGCTCTGCTCCTGAGATGTTAAGAATATCCCCACTCATGGACATCATACATAACCCAGAGTAGAAAAAACTGAACCAGAGCCTTTAGGGCAGTCTGAAGCTTGAGCTTTTGGTTCACAGGGATTACTTGGACGTACACTGACCTCATTATTTGAAATTTTGTCAATGTTTAATATGAGCATCCACCCCCGTAACAGTATATATATGACAGAAAATGAGAAAAGCATGGTGGTTTCCCTTTAAGGAATAGACTATCACGATCCATTCCCACACCTGTCAGCACTTACATAAGTGCACCACAGGTTACTGTCCCTAAATTACCTCAATATGATCATTAGCATATCTGTTAGTGTTGTCATGTCTCACCTCTGGCGGTATGGGGTCCAGGCCAGCACAGTTTTCGTTGCATTTATCGTAGACAAGGCGTAGCTTGCGGAAGAGCACAGACAGCATTCGTAGATGCTCCTGGAGTTTTCCCAGCCTGTCCTGGTGGGTGTTGGGGTGGTAAGTGACTCCATTAGGTAGCTGAGAAGAACAGCAGAGGAAATGTTGTGTTAAACAAAGTACTAGAATATTCTTAGTGCTAATAAAAAGCAACAGCCATTGATCCCCCACTGACTGCACAAGCATCACAAAGCCTCTGCTGTTCCCTAACTGATAAGAAAGCATTAGGAAACCCTCTGATAGAAAAATGATAGTTTTCTTTCTACTCAAGAATGGGAGCCATCGGACTACATAGACACATTAAAAATGTGTTTAACATGTTTGTGATCCTGCAACAATATAGCAGCTGTTTTGATGATATAATAAAAATCACAATTTAAACTACCAAACATATCAAAAGATAAACAGCACTTTGAACATTTTTTCGCTCACTCCCATACTGAGGCAGCAGCACTTGCTTTTAACTACAATGGGTGTTAAAGAGCAACACGACATGTTTTTATTGAGAGGATCGACAAGCCTCTGGGGCAGCACTGTCTGATTATAAACATCCTACATAGCATGAAACAAGCCTGCCTTGAGGGCAAGGAAAGCGAAAAGAGACACACAGAGAAGCAGAAGGGATACAGCCAGAAAGAAGGAAGGAGTGGAGGGAGGAGAAGACACATCAAGAATTTTTACAAGTATAAAGACAGCCTGTGATCTAAAAAACAAGTCACAACAATGCTGTTTGTGCATTCTGCAGCTGAGGCTTACTTGCTTGGCCCATCTCGCTGGCTGTGATTTTAACAAAGCGCAGGAGAAGCGTCTCGGAGGAGCAGGCAGACATGCATGATAAACTCATTCTGACCTCAGCTTAAGGATGGAACCAGTGCTGAACTACATGTGAACTGCAGAGCAAAGCAATGCACAACTAAATAATCTCAAGGAATTCGACAACCTTCCACTGTCACTTAAATGCAGTAAAGACTGATGTACTGTTTGAAAGTAAAAGGGAAACATTTGGAAGGGCAGTGCACTAATATATTTGACATAAAAGCAACTGAATAATATATGTAGAAGGATGACCTCACAACTCTTATCTACAACAGCCCCTTCTTTGTTATGACAACATAAACACAGCCCTATAAACACAGGGGAAATCACATGAAGGCGAAACCCTTGCTAAGCTAGTGTTGGATTTATTGTAAACATTTTGACAACACTTGTCATTACTGTGCACTTTTGGTCATAAATTCCTGGAAGTAAACTAAACTTTAAGCAATACAAAAAATGGTTCCTATCTCAAGAATGTTTAATGCAAACAAATGAGATCTCCTTGTGTATCATCATGCCAGTGGTTCTCAAACATTTGTCTGGCAGGACCCCCCACACACCGTAATTTTTATCATTAACAATAAAAAACAGGCACCTAAATAAATGTTAGTGGAACAGCATCAGCAAACACTTACCCCTAAAAAAAAGTCCTATTGATTTAATTTAGTATTAATACACACCTCACCTGCAGTGGTTCCCCTCCCCAGAGTTTAAGAACCGCTGCCTTATGCTAACATCCATTTTTCCTGCCGTAATGACTGAAACCACAAAAAGGTCTGTACTTTTTCCTGCTCTGAGTTGTCAAAATGTAATTTGTGAAAAAGGCATATTTGGAGTCAAGCCACTGATTAAAACTTTCTTCTACATTTTTTTGTACTTTCTGCCTAATTTTTTTAGAATACAATTAACTTGCCACGTTATTTTAATGGACCTTAAACTCTTTAGTGTCTCTGCGGGCTTCTGATATCTAGTGATTTTGGCCTCTTAGCTGTGCTAAAACTAAGGCTAAAATTAAGGGTGAATCAGCTTTCTTGCTGGCTGTAGCCCATCTTCCATTTATCATCATCTTGTTATTAAATCCTGCATCTAGACACGTTTATAAAGAACTGCCTTCCTGACTGACACTTGTTTTGTTATTAGAATAATCGTCTGTCGTGTTAACATCTTCTTTTATATATATATTTTTGTCTGTGTGTGTATCTTGTGGCTTCACACAATCACATAATGGTTTGTTTTAGTAACAGTGTGCCCAAGGTTTTTTTTTGTTTTTTTTTACTCATCTTGTGCCATTATACTTGCAGCTCCGATGAGTCTTTTAATGGTATCAGGGCTACAAATGCGACCGTACCTGCATGTTCCTGAGGAGCTGGAAGATCTCCATGGTCCTGAGGACGATGTCTTGGACCGTCTCCTGGCCGATGCGACACAGTGAGGCCGTGTTGACATCTCGTGCTGCCTGCGCCTGCTGCTGCTGCTGCTGCTGCGGTGGTGGCTGCCCACCAAAAGGTGACACAAGAGGAGGGGTTGTCATGGAGACTGCAGGTGAAGATGCTGATGGAGGGGGTTTAGGGTCCACGTGGAGTCTACCTGTCAGGCTATTCCACACCAGCACACCTTTACATGCCTTCATGAAGTGGTTTACAGAAGTGGGAGAGGGACATCAAGATCAAGAGGAGGAAAGATGGAGAAGGAAATGGAAGTCTTGATTACTGCGCTTTTTGTAATGAATTACCCAACAGTAACCAAAATAACCTGCATAGTAAAGAGTGTAAAGATACTAGCTCATCTTTTAGCTCAGCTACAGCTTAATAAAGTACATTTTCGCTAACTAAAAGCTCCACAGCTGTCACAAATCAACTAAAATGAAACGTTAGTCTCTGTGCTAACGTTATACCCTCTAAAATAAGTTGTCTACCGGTGTTTAAATACATTTAAACATTAATTTAAATGAGTAACAGTCTCTCAGATGCTGCCCTGGTCTTTAAAAGGCACACCCAGATGAACTGAGTAAAGTAACGGGTTAATTAGCGCTCTTGTAAAAGTGCAGTGATTGTCACCAAAGCTAAGTTGACAGTCACACCACACGGTACTCTAGCTTTCTCTACGTTTATTTGTGTGGTTTTTATTATTCTGCTGTTACTTAATAACACAGACAGTGTTTATGTTTGTTCAGCGGCAGAATTACAACATGTTAGGTTACCTGTGTGGTGATAATTTATCTCTTTTGTTGACATGTCAAGTCCCTTGCTCTGCTCCTGGGATCTCAGCTGCTGTTGCAACTATCGCGAGAGTTCATCCCTGACACCGTGACTATGGGTGGTAAATGATGCAGTAGAAGCGCCACCAGAAATGTTTTTCTTTATTATTGATTTGACATAATTTTAACAAGAAGAAGATGTAACAACTGACACTACACGTTCATCAGTATCAAATATGTCTTTTGTTATTGACTACTTCCCTCTGAATGCTTCGAAATAATGACAACGATACGGTAAAGCAATGCGCACTCTAAATTTGCTTAGGCTACTTAAGGGTAACAGCGACACATACTGGCTCTTTGTTAAATAACAGCATCACTATCACACATGACTTCATTAGCCCACAGGCCAATTTACACCACATGATTGCTTCTCATGGGTCGTCCACTCTGTGTTAAATTAAATCCCTCAATGCATCTATCCATCCATTATTTATAGGTTACTGTACAGCTGTGCTCAGATTGTTTTGTGAGCCATCAGAATTCAAATTTAATTTGAAATACAAGAGCTGTCAGGAATAGACAGAAAGCTGTACAAGGTTGCTTCCTCAGCATGCGCTCCATCATGCAGCAGAATTACTGCCCTGACTTACAGTCACTAGAAATAAGAGTTTTATTGAAGAAAAAAAAAAGAAAGAAAGGTTTTGCCTTCAGACTTGAGTGGGGCTGAAAAAGTAGATTAGGATGCTATTACTTAATTTACACCATTCACAGAAATTTAGGGCTATGGGCTGGATTTCAATTTTCTTTTATCTGAAACACATTTTATGTAATGGTAACCCAAAGTCATTTTTCCACTCCTAGCAGCAACATGCAATGCTGATATGAAAAACACTGTGTCGAGTTCACTTGACTGCCCACAGCTTCTTAATTACAGACGGAGTGCTGGTTAGCTTGCCAGGATGAATGAGTGTTACTCTCACAATCCCCATCTGCTGTAGTGCCAGACCAACTGAGGCATGCCTTTTGGAAATAAGTTCCTCCGTAATCATCCAGCATGTCTTGGTGTGTTTAATTGGAAGGAGGAAGCAGTGATGGTGAGTGGGTGGAGGCAGGTAGTGAGATGAATATGCTCTCCTTACTATGTTGCTGATTACACATGTGACATTATAGGAGAAGGGTGGAAAATGTAAAAGTATGTTGTAAATGTGTGTCTCAAATCTTAAAAGAAGACAGTGATTGAGCAACCTAAGAGCTCATCTATCATCGCTGATCAAAGTGGATAGAGAAACAGCAGAGTGTATTGATCAAATCAAAGCAAGCTGATGAAAAATGTATTGATTTCAAAGGGCTGTTGATGTAATCGAACCTCATCGTAACAAAAATATAAAAGACCTTCGTTCATCGCAAGGCAAGGCTCTCAGAAATCTCACCATCTTCACATCTGCTCAGCTGTGTGTTTGTTTAAACAGTTCAGAAAAGTCAAAGAAAAAAAAAAGTAAATAACTGAGAATGATTACACGCAACAGCACACAATCAGGCAGCACAGATCGCTACGAAAGTGACGGCAGGTTCGCAGTACCACATCATGTAGTCAGTTCTGCAGGACCCTGATGAGAGTGCAGGACAGCGAGATGGAGACAGAGAGAGACAGAAGGATAGGGTGGAAGTGAGCAAAGAATGAGAGCCAGAGAGGAAGGACTACAGGCGACCTGATCACCCCTTGTAGGGAAACACAAACCATGCAATAATTGAGCTGAGGGGGTATTGTAACTAAAACGGATTATCTATCCACCTAGTGCATTACCCATGCTTTAATTAAATGCACACTGATCTGATCCCTGCAGGGCTAAGTTCACATGGAGAGCAGGGAGTACAATGGTTTGCTCTGAAGGCATGTAAAGTCCACTCAGCTCTTCTCAGGAAATTCACTTATGAAGAATGAGATTAGTACACCCTATGGTATAGGAAAAGGGAGGGGCAGTACAGTTTGTGGGTTTGAGTGAGGTCATGATGGGCACTTGTGTGCCAAAGCAGGCGTGTTAGAAGTACTCCAGTCAGCTGCTATAGTCTTATTTACATGATATTTCAGTACACTTTGATTTATTATTACAGCACCTCACATTCCTAATATTAGGAGCTCCACATGTGAAAGTCTCTTTGAGGAAAAACACTGAATCACAAGTTGCCAGTGCATTGCAGAGTATCCTGCTGACATGAGTCTGAATGAGGAATATTGTAAATAACTTTGTATAAATGCTCTTATTTCCACTTCCATATTTTAATTTTTGGACTCTACTACAGTAACATTGCATGATTCACAGTTCAAAATAATCCTTTTAATTTATCCTTGTAAGGCCACCCTTACAAGGATTTACCTTTAAGGGCATTTTCATCTGATTGGCTGCCCCTTGCAAACAAAACATTTGAGGAGATGGTGGGTGGGGCTTCTGTGTGCACAGCCAGAGCTACGTGCCTGAAATGACCATATTAGGGATATCTCACCTCAGTTACATCATACAGAGCCAAGAGTAGAAAAAATGAAACTGTGAAAGGATTCAGAGAAGGACCCAAATTGCTGGACACTGAGATGCATGAAATAACAAAAAGCAAGCTCTTTATTTGGCTGTTTGCAAAAGTCCCAAAAAGATTAATGAGGTCCAAAAGCAAACACAAGCAGGATTTCGTCATACCCACGTAACTTCAGGGTTAACCCTGGGTTTTCTGTATTACATTCGTAGTACAGAAAGTATCATGGTAACTTATGCTGCAAATCTGCTCTGGAGCAGGTTATGTTCCAGATAAAAGATCGACAGGTATGAAATCACAGCCTACTGACCAATCAGTTCTCCGGAAAATAGCGTCAACATTCCTGGAAGATCCCTCAGACCTCTGTGTGCAGACAGTAGGAGGGTCTGAGGTTTTTCAGTAGCGTGTAATTTCTTTGCGTTTCCCTGATTAGTATCAGTAATAAATATAGATTCTTAGATGCAACTTTATTTATTGTTGTTTTTTTTCCTATTGATGCAAACAATTTTAAGTTTGAATTCTGCTTTTATATTTAATCTTTACTCTCAGAATGTTAAACACCACCGAGGCTGCAGCTGAAAGAATAAAAACTAAAACTGTCTTTTAAACATTAATTTAATGAAAAGTCTATTATAATCCTACAGTTTTTTTCATGTCTTAATGACAGAGTTGTGATATTGATAAGTCTGGTAACTTACTCAGTCAGCTTTTTTGCCAGCTTTCTTTCCTGGCTTCAGATATGCTAGACTTTATTAAAATCGTAGGTCTTTTCCAGTCTTACTGACCAAAGTGCTTAAAGCACACAAGCATTCATGCAGCACTTTTAATACTAAACTACTGTACAGAGCTTTTCCTCTCACACACACTCACACAGCTATGTTGCTTTCAGCCTGTATTGTGCGTTTAACCTCTTCATATTTTTCTGATATTATAGAATAGTTTTACCTTCCTTTGTAAAATCAGCTCCTCTGCTGCCAATACACTTCTGACCACACTTGTCCATTTTGTCCATTTATCCATAATTGTGATTGGTCACCCCTTTCACATGAACATGCAGGGGGAAACCCTGGGTTAACGAAGCAAGCTGATAACCAGCTTGGTGTAACTGCTTATCCTGATTGCAAATTATAGGGTAAATGAATCCAGATAACAGAAAGATACACTAGGTATGTTGAACTCACTTCATAGTACAGGGCCCAGGAGAACACAGGGACACCAAGAGACAAATGGGCAAACAGAAGTGTACACACACACAAAGGGCACATGTTGTGGCAGACAATCACAGGGGAAAGAAAACAAGACACAGGTGGAATCAATCAGGGAATCAATGGGAAGGCAAAGTCAAGAACTAAAGGCACATGTGACACACAAGGAAGAGCAGCTACCAAAATAAAACAGGAAGTGAAAACCATTAAGACAAAGACACTAAGAAGACAGGGAGGCAAAGTCGGTGAAACATTGGGGATCCTGAGAACATAACATTAGAAACACAAGAAACAATGGGCCAGATTTACTAACACGTTGCGCCAGCGCAAACTGGGTTTTGGCGTAGAAAAAAAGAAGTACTGCTGGTATTTACAAAGAGAGTGTAAGAGGTGGGAGCTCAGGGATTTTTGCGACTGACCCTCTTCCATATGCATTTCTCGAAGTTTCTTTCTTCAGGCGCAAAATATAGGGAGGAGAATATTTAAATAAGTTTACTAACGCAATTTACTGCTAATTGCGCCGATATTTAAGGCCGAAAAAAAAGCATCTTATTTTTTGCGCTAAATTGCGCCGCTCTTGGCAGATTCGGATTTCACATTTCATATTGAAATGAACCGACTGCGCCTGTGTTTAGAAATCGGCGCAACTTTTGTAACTCACCCGTAAAACTAACCACACCTATCAGCGATATTTGGGGATTGCACTCACGCTATTTTGCCACGATTAGAAAATCTGGCCCAATATCACTACAATCAAAACAGGAACCAAAAGTCAAGAAATGAAACCACTACAAAACAGTGTTTAGAGCAGTCTGAAGCCTAAGACTTTGGCTCACAGGGACAGGGAGTACATGCACTGACCTCATAATTTAAAACTTCTGCAGGCCATGTTTTATATGAGCATCCACCACTATAACAGTATATATTACCACAGAAAAAAAAGGAGAAGCATAACAGGGCCCCTGCATTTGTATTTTGTATACAGTAGACTCATTCTGTGCTTATTCTCAGTCTTCAAACAAAGCCTCTTTTTAAACCTGTACATCAATAGTCACAGTTTTTGTACATATGCAGAGATTTTTATTTGTTCAGATTCTACTTCAGGTTGCTACTCATTGTGTTTTTATCTTTTTCTCTTATGTGAGTATTTAGTTTGAAACCTGAAAAAGTAACCACCTTTACAGCCTACTGAGCTCTCTTTCCAAATTAATGGACAGATGGTATCAACAGTGTCCAAATAGGAAAATGTCACTTATTACTTAAAACATGGTTTGACATTTAATTTCCAGTTTGGATGTCTTCAGTTTTGTTCTACAAAGAAAAACAAAAAAACCTTGAATGAGGTGTGTGAACACTTAACTGGCACTGGTGCGATGCCAGCTTATATCACGTTATAAATTTATAGGAGAATTAAAAATATGTCCATTAAAAATATAAAATTAATGACTTGGTTGGCACCGGCCAGCTACGCGTCAGTCGTTATTAATGATGACCTTGTCCGTGCCACTGAAGCTCAGGACACCTATAGCTCACACTGCAGGATACAGGAGGGTAGACGAAGGTCAAACTCAAACAAGCCATTAATATTTTGTTGCCTGCAACATGTCAGAGGCCAGTGGTACACCAAAATGGCCACCAAGGTATACTGAAAATCGCAAACAGGCTCAAGGTCATAAAGGTGGGCATTAGTTAAGGGGGATCAACATGCCCCTCAAGAGAATGCATTCATTTCTGTGCTTGTGGCCCATTTCATGACATTATAAATAAGACTGGGAGCAAAACTCACACTACAGAGTATTTGGAAAAAAATGAATATTTTATTGAATTACTCGTTGCAGCTTGTACCTCAATTGTGCAAAGTTTGAAGACATGTTTGTGAGAGACTACACTCAGGTGTCGGGTATAACAATCCATGCATAGAAATATAAACTGGTCTATAGTTGTATGTAACAAACTATGTGCAAATGATGGTCTGAGGTCAAAACAGTAAGTTAATGCTCAAACAAACAAAACTTTAGCACCAGATTGAACCAAGGTCACAAGATGTTTTGAAATTTTGCAATAATTCATCAGTGATTTCAATTTCATAACAAACACGTTTAAAAACCAAAAACAAGTCATACAATGCTTAAGACAGGATAACATTTCACACAGCAGGATGCAGAAATTAGCTTTTCCCCTAAAATCATTTACATTCAAAGCCGTCCTCATTTGCTATTTAAATATTTCTTTGGGACTGTCAACACAAAAGCACTTAAGGCACAGTTGTGCAAGTTTATCACTAATGTCACAGTAAAACAAAAGCCCTCAGGGTCCCAGAGCAGTTCACCGATTATCACCACCACATGCTACAGCAGATAAACCTTGGCTCTGTTTGGCTGGGATCTGATGAAGAATTAAAGCAGGTTTCTACTTCTTGGGGTTTTCACACAGTGTGCATCCAGGCTTCAGGTCCGCCTGCCTCTCCATCTGAATCGTAACAGAGTGGAATTTGTAGGAGGCGAAACAAGCCTGTGTCATTTCTCTGAGGACAGTCTGAGCATCCACTGACTCATCTGGGGAGGAGAGAGGAAAACAAAGAGATTGGCAATAAACAAATGTAAGTCACCTTTTGTGTTCATATTGCATATACAGCTCTGGAAAAAAATTAAGAGACCACTGCAAAATTATCAGTTTCTCTGATTTTGCTATTTATAGGTATATGTTTGAGTAAAATGAACATTTTTGTTTTATTCTATAAACTACTGACAACATAA
>VUQI01002069.1:3303-17448 GCA_015106735.1 Paratilapia polleni | reverse complement strand
CCCCCCCTGCCAGCAGCATACATGATGTCAGTGGACTATAACGTGAAACAGACAAGAAGGGTAACTATAAGCATCATTAGTGGTCTTTGTGTGAAACCAATTCAAAATGACACTACTTGACCACCAAGCTGTGGGGGTAACATTAATTCTGGTTTTGTGTGATAGTCAGAAAAAGTGGCCCGCATGAATCCGACTGAGGTATGTAGAGAGGGTTTGACTCAGTGTGAGCACGAGAACAAGGGCCCCTCTGACAGCACAGAAATCTATATGCAACTCTGCACTTCACTGCTCTCTCCTGCATGATGCATAAACTGAATCATCCCTTTCACTCTCTACACAGACGTGATAGTGTGCTCTGGCTATGGATGATACTCTCCCATCTCTCTGTCAGTGATCTCCTCCTAAATCCTTTTAGAGTATATTTCTCTATTCCCTCCAGCAACACATCAGTGTGACAGAATAATTTCATCATTTGTTAACCAGAGGTTGTAAAATATCCAATTAAAATATCCAGATATGTATAGTTTTATGAGTGGTAGGGCACCATCCTTTCTGTTTTTTTCAACCAAATTGCAAGAAAGCTATTTGTCTGTATATATTTATCTTAGCCTTTATATTAACACACAAAATGGAATTTATGGTTGTGTGCTTCGTGAGTCTGTCAAAGGAATAAGAAAGTTGATGCTTTACTTTTTAATCATAGAGACTAACACGGTGTCCTTTTGATATCTGCAAGCAAAACAAGCAAAAAACTAAATAGAGAAATAAAATAAACACTTAGGACCAAAACAAAATTCTGTCAAGACCACTATAGTAAAAAAAGACTGTGGAATAAGTTACATTTGGCAGTATGGTTCTGTTCTGGAACTTCTCTGCCTTTCCATGTGCAAATGTGAAAAGCTGCAGGCAGGGAGAGCAGCAGCGAGAACCCCCATACAGAACAGAGCAGGCATCAGTGATGACTGATATGACACTGATTAGGTCAGACAACATGAAAAGAAGGTTGGTTTGGAGGTGGGTTGCAAAGTAGCTTACAGATGTGCAGTGACTGTGGGCAACTTAAATGCGTCCAATATGGAATTTGCCAACTGAATGTGTATTAGGGCTGAGCCATCAGATTATGTGGGCAGACACTGAGTGGGCTGACATCAACAGGTCTGCTGGGATTGTGACTGAACTTTACTCTGCAGCCTGCCTGAACTATGCTATGCTCAGTTTTTTTTTTCCTAAAAATAATTGTCTCTGCCCTTGTCAGCGTAAGCTTTGATCCATGCTCAATAGTGTCTTTACATTAGGATACTTTATATTGGACTTTGTCATATTTAAATCATGAAAAATGTCCCAAGAACCAGTTTTGGCAATTGGGGAACCAAGGCCTCGGGCCCCAGCAGCTGCCCAGTGTACATATCACCAGACCCCTACACTCCCACCCCATAGGAGGGTGGGACCATGTAGCCCAGCTGGGTCCAAATGCGGGATTTTGGAAAGAGTCAGCTCATTGGTTCATCAGCTCTAACAGTAAAATGAACCATTTTGACAGTCCATGCTGTAAAAATAATTAGGGGAAGGGAGACCGTTAAATCAAGCAGCAGAACATTCTACTGGGAATAGGGTGTCAATAAAACTTCCACAAATAAGCAACTGCCAGTGTAAAGCTACAGAATAAACTCAACCCATGATGCATGCAAAAAATTCTTTTTACAATGTAAAACTTGCTAAATAAAAAGTTATTACACCTAGAAAAAAAAAAAACTTTCAATATTATCTTTCCTACACTGTCTGAAGACTTTACAGTAAAGTATGTCATAAAAGAGGAAGCAAGTTTTATATTTAACCAAACAGGGAAATTCCTAGCACTCTTTGCCAGTTATTTCAAGCACCTGGCATATAGTAAAAATATCACTATATATAACTGAGTGACAAAGCTGGCCCAATGACAGTACTACTTTTAAGACTGTATTATAAATAGCAGCATCGCGTATGCTGCTGAAACAGGTGGCACCACCATTAACATTTGCTATTTGAGGAGAGTAAGAGGGATGAAGGCTTCCTGGATTCCACACACAGTCTGTTGAGTGGAAAAGTGTTGACTGAAAAATACGACCTTTTGGCATGCCTGTCATCAGAAGAAGCCACCTGTAGACACACGCACACACACTGCTCACCTACGTCAAGCCCCTTGGATAACGCATGTCACATGCTACCACATATTGCCTTCAACGTGCGAGCGCTTGCCCTCTGGCCCTGCAACACCTCCACGTCACTGAAGGGCTTACAGCATTGACACACTTCTAGCCTGGTCCTACTGCCCTCCCATATTATTGTGCAACTACTTGTCCAGATCTAGCAATACCTGTCTATGAGTAAGACATGACAGCACTTCTTTCACAAAGCCCAAGTATCTGGTCAAAGTGATTCACGACTAATCACAGGAGCTTGAAAATACTCTTACTCTGCTCTCACTAAAATGACTAAATGACAAAAGAAACTGTTAAATTTTAGCCAAATGACTGTCATTATTTTTTATTAGTATTAGTAGATTAAAAGGAGCTGATGAGATCTCAGGTAGAGATAACAAAATCTTTAAATCCACTAACAGCCATGAGTAATTGTTGCAAAGCTAGCTAAAATTATAACTTAATTGACAAAGCTATAACATTAACTATAACATTAACATTTTTTTTTAAAGAAAAAAGAGAAATGTAAAGAAGCAATACTGAATACTGCTGACATACACTCACTTTATTAGGTGCACCTGTTCAACTATGTCAAGACAACCTGTTGAAGTTCAAACTGAGCATCAGAATGGGGAAGAAAGCTGATTTAAGTGACTTCGAACACGGTACAGCTGTTGGTGCCAGACGGGCTGGTCTAAACATTTCAGAAACTGTTGATCTGCTGGGATTTTCCCATACAACCATCTCTAGGGATAACGAAGAATGGTCTGAAAAAGAGAAAATATGTTCTCTGGGCAAAAATGCCTTGTTGATGCCAGAGGTCAGAGGAGAATGGCCAGACTGTTTCGAGCTGGTAGGAAGCCAGCAGTAACTCAAATAACCACTCGTTATAAACAAGGTAGGCAAAAGAGCATCTGTGAATGGGCTACAGCAGCATTAGACCACACTGGGTGCCACTCCTGTCAGCTAAGAACAGGAAACTGATTTCACATGGGCTCACCAAAATTGGACAACAGAAGATTGGAAAAATGTTGCCTGGTCTGATGAGTCCTGATTATTGCCATGACATTCAGATGGTACTGTCAAAATTTGGAGTTAACAACATGAAAGTATGGACACATCCTGCCTCGTATCAATGGTTCAGGCTGGTGGTGGTGTAATGGTGTGGGGATGTTTTTCTTGGCACACTTTGGGCCCCTTAGTACCAAATGAATATTGTTTAAACACCACAGCCTCCCTGAGTATTCTTGCTGACCATGTCCGGCCCTTTATGACCACAGTGTACCCATCTTCTCATGGCTGCTTCCAGCAGGATATCACATCATGTCACAAAGCTCAAATCATCTGAAACTGGTTTCTTGAACATGACAGTGAGTTCCCTGTACTCAAATGGCCTCCACAGTCACCAGATCTCAATCCAATAGAGCACCTTTGTGATGGTGGAACGGGAGATTCATATCATGGATATGCAGGCTGATCTGAAGACAAAAGGGGGTCCACCCAAGAATAGCAAGGTGTACCTAATAAAGTGACTGATGAGTGTATATGACCTAAAATTTAATAACATGCAGGCTACACTGAATACTTTACAAAACCTTAAGCTTGTGAACAGGTAGGTTAGCATAATTTGACATTTCCCATTTCCCAAACTGACAGAATATTTACAGACATTATTGTCAATGTTTGCAGAAGGATATACAACAAAGTAATAGACACACCAAGAACTGGCAGTTTTATTTAATATACCGTTTGTCCTCTAAAACTGTATAAGTTAGCATTTGCTACAGTCAATGGTGTTTCAGTGACTTCCTGTTTAGTTGATTGCATTCAACAGGACAATGCTACAAATATTTCTATTACCAAGTCTTAGACAGTTCTTAAGTTTCAATGGTGCAACCTAAATCACTAGCTTATAGGCAGCTAGAGCTGTCAGCAACTTGCAAAGAAGTTAATGCACAAACTCAGTCTGGGATTCACAATAGTTGGTGCAACACAATCCAGTCCCCAAGTTAATGTATTTTGTAATTCAAAGGTCTGCTTTTCCGATTAGGTGACTATGATGTCTAAAGAAAATACCCTCTTTCCTGCTCAACCCATTTTTAGGTCCAATCCCCAGACCCAGCTAAGAATAATTAATGGCTCATTCGTCCCTAAGTGAACTATACAGCAGTAATTATGACCATATGCTATTCCAAAGACTTTTAATTGCCTAATTAAAATCTTATTAAACTATTGAACAGAGATAGGGGACATTTTGAACTTAAGGTTCAGGGGAGTTAAATTCATCAAGCTTGCCTCTCCTCTGGGGCTTGTGACACATGGTCAGACATTTGGAATTTATCACAAGTGCTGAATTCCTAAAACATCCCAAATTTAAAGCTATCAGGACCTAAGAATGTATTGATAGATTAATGTAATATATGGCTGTGAAAGTGGATGAGCATATTTCATCACCTCTGTCTTTGAAACCTATACAAGTGCTGAAACCAACCCTGTCTCAGAAGTGAAAATATATGAAATGATTTTCCATTTCATTCCATTTCCCCTCTGCACAAATTTCCATAACAGATGTGGAGCCAGCAGAAGCAGCTTGCTGATGAAATGTAAAGTAGAGGAGCTAGGTCTGTCGCCAGACCTGCTATTACTATCAACGTCGAAGTGGGTGAAAGAAGAGCAGCAGGGGCTCTGCGACAGACCGAAAAGTGCGTTAATACTGAAAGTGGCAAGGACAAAGAGAGGCAAATGAAAGGACAAAGACACCATCTTCTACTGCTGGTCACCTCATCAAACTCTAATCTTTATATTAACACTTGTATGGAGGAAAGAATCACTTCAGAGTAGCTAATCTCACCAGACGAATTCAACACTCAGTAAGATGTGTGAGGGCCAGTTGCTTCCCTTGGTTTTATGTCCTTTATTTTCTGGCACATTCGCCAAATCACGTGTCAAAACAAAGGTAAAGAGGGCTTAAACGCGTCTTAAAAATTATTCATGTATTGTTATAAGCAAACTGCACTCTCCCTGCACTCTTCTTCAGTTCTGAAAAACACAGTGTAAGTTGATCCACTTTAAGAAAGGAGCCTGCTCGCAGAAATGGCCTATTTCCTTTCTACAGTCTCTTTTTACTGTCGTCACACCCTTTGCAGGGAAAGGGAACACCCTGCCTACATCTCCAAGAGAGTTCAATTTCATCATGACACACCTTTCAGTCACTAACACTAAGAAACAGTCTCCTTTAATTTACCATATTTCTCTTATTAGCAATCGGATCGGAAAGAATTACAGATATTCAAAATCAGCTGTCAAAAGTTGAAATTATTTTGATGATGACGTTCAGCAGTTGCATCTGTAACCCATTTTCACCCCCCTTACAAAAGATGTTCCTCTTTTCTGTGAAATATAATACTCTGTGTCCTGACATTTGGTTGAGTGGCACTAAAGGAAACCACTGCTGCTTACACCAGAAATGTTTACACTACTATTCATACTACAATAAATGTTTATACTCTTATAAATACTCTATAAATATTGAGAAGAGGATGGCGTGACCTGCAAGCAGTGTCTCTGGTTTAATCTTTAACTATTTATGAATTTGTATTTGAAATGAAATAAAACAGCATTTCACTTATAACTTATAATTATTATATTTATTTCTGCTGCTAATTTGCTTTCAAGTCCATGTAAAAGAAGTGCGCTCTACAAATGGATGCAGGCTAAAGCTCTCACTCTCTGAGTTGCTTCTGGGAAACATCATGACCATCTTATGTATGCAGTCCAGTAAATGCAACAAATTCTTAGATGACTATTTTACAGCAGAAATCAAAATACACAGTGATAATACTGTTCAGTGCAGTGTTTAAGATATCGAGGGCCTTTGTTTTATGAGGCTTCCTGCCTGCTGCCAGACACAGGTGAGGAACTGTTTCAGCCCTGGCTGCTGAAAGTAGGTCAGGCCTGTTGAAACACTCAGTGCCATTCGAAATGTCTCCACTTGTTTGCAATAAAAACCTGTCTGCATTTGTAGGAGTGAAATATCGACCATGAGAGGAGTGAGATAACAGGCATCCATCTCAGGCGCTGTACCCTGCTTGTCATTGTTTACATCCACTAACTTGATTTTTTTTTTTTTTAAAAAGATATGTCTGTGATACACAACTAAAACAAAGTAAGTTGAGGTTGTTGTTTAAATACAAAGCTTTAATGCTTGTATTTAAGAGATACTCAAATTAACAAACACTAAAAGCATGGATTTATGCTGTCTCAACTGTATGTCAGATAGTGTCATAAACTCCACACCTTTATGACGCTGGATGTGTCACCAGCGTCATAAACTGTAAGTTTCCAAAACCAACAATTCAACATACACACCCATTTCACCATGCGACTGGCCAGCTGAGCTGTACAGAGGTGAGAGAGGCTCAAGGCACTGCACTTTTCTTTGCAGCTCTCGTTTTACCTTTCGTTATTCAACTATTGTAGCACTTTTTATTCACATATCTCAGGGCTACACTTTTAATGTCTCCCTTGAGAGACTAAATGAAAATGTAGCACATTATTCCTGTTTTTAAATGATATCACATCTTACCCTTCTATGACAGACGGCTTTTCACTCTTCCCAATGGTAAAGTTTCTTGGAACAACTTTAAATACATTTGATTCTGACTAAACGGTGCAGCATGTTAGCTAGAATAAGCTTAAAGCTGCAGCAGGAAGTAGGAAATAAAAAAAGTTTGAAAACAGCTTGCCTACTGCAGCTCTCCCCTCCTAATAGATGAGCACTTGCATATGCTTGTGCTTCAAATGCTAAAACTATGGGTCATTGCTGACTTTTGGCTTCATGCAGGATTTAAACTACATACTGCCAAGTCTGCCAAGCTGAAAATCTTCTGCTTAACCTACTGAGCCCCACATCTTACTCCCTACTGGACTTTGTTTCTCTTTAGACTACTTGATACTTTGTGATAGCCGAAACGATAGCCTACAGAGTAGCTTGGTGTGCACCTTCCCAGAAATATAATTACAGGTCGCAGTGATGCACACCTCAACAACTGTGAAAGGTTTGGTAGTAGTTTCCCATTTGTTTCACCTTTGTAAAACAAAATGCAAGAGACTGTAAATGTAGGAACTCAACACAGCACCATAAATTATACTTTTGACTACTTGAATAGCTACATGCTGAACAGTTGTTATGGATTTTTGGTCCTCTGATACCAAAAATATTGTTTTAAAAGAATAAAAGATCACCTTTTTATTTATTTTTTTTTAATTTCATGAGACTGTCTAACATATGTAAAGTAGCTGCCAAGTAAAAATCAATAGCCATATAAATCCTGTCACATGCGAGGAAAAAGCTAAATGAACCTTTACTGACTATGTAAGTCAAGTTCATGGACAATTCAAAAAAGAAGTAATGTGCTGCATTCGTATTTGCCGCCTGTGTAAATTCATAGACCATTCAATCAGCAACAATGCACTGAAATATTTAACCTCGTTGAAATTGATTAGGCTGGTGTGGCATCCATGAAAGGGTGTAAACAAAGCGGCGTGACTGTCGCCTCTTGATGTCCACAGCAAGAAGCTGCACGCATTCCAGTAGCTTAGAGGCTTACACACAAGCTCAGGCTATAGGCCACTGGGCAGAGAGCTGCACCCATCCATCACTGTGGAAAAAGGATAAAAGGCTCAGAAAGTCCACTTCTCCAAATGCCCACAGACCAGCTTTCACCAAATGTCAAGAGTATCAAGGCTACAAAGCACATCATAAACCTCACAGATTGAAAGAGCTGGTGACCTTCGGTCCTTTATATACAGACAAACGATGCAATTCTAAACTTTTTTTTCCCCACAAAATGTAATCAACTAAACTTTCAATCAAATGATTAATGGATTATTAAACTTTAAAAAAAAAAATAATAAAAATAAAATCTGCAAATAAAAATTACACCACTTAAACCATGTGAATAATAAAACATTTTCAGCAGGTAATAAAACTGGAAATGTAATGCTTGCAGAGCTGTTTGTGAAAATCACTAGCTAGAATCAAAGATAGCCCAGGGAAAGGTGTGTTCATCCAAGCAGGTGTAATCAAGTTCGTGTTCACACTACAATCATCTATTGTGGAGCCTATTTAAAATGACACCTGTGAGAACTGTTTACAGCTTAATCCAATTGTGCGGAAAGTAATTTTGATTTACAATACCTAGAACTGAAGTGTACACCAGCGAGTCTTCACAAGGACCAAATTGACATTATATACATACACACACGAATATTTGTAGCATCCACAGCTCTTAAAAAAAAGCCAGTAATTGTAGACTTTTCCTTTATAGTCAGACAACCATATTCTGTGAAATCAGAAAAGCCCACTAACAATACCAAGACTATAGTGCTCTACACCAAGTTCACGAGAGTATACACATGGTGAAGAATGATCCTCAGCTGACAAAATTGGTATAGTCTGCTTTCCTGTGCTTGTAGTCATACAGGTTCATTTATGTCTTATCTCTGGTGTTAATCCTCAACAATCTGAAAAGTCAGTATCAATTACAAGTTAAATCGTCCATTTTTTGACCTCTTTATTTGGCATACAAACCACATTAAAAAGTCTTTGTGGGGGTAGTCTGTCCCCTTTATGTGGGGTCTGAGAGTGGGGCAGCTGCCCCCCACATCAAGTGACCTCACTTAGTAATAATCAATAGCAAGCTGCACATTCCTAACGCCAAGTATTCAGTAGTCACTTAAGCTTTGGTATCCTAGTCATCCGAGCCATCTTGTGAATCCTTTAGTACAATGATATTTGGGTTAAATTCCAAGCATTGAGATCCAATATCCCAGACGACCAGATTTGACCTATAAGGGCAGCGAATCTGGTAAACCATACGAGGGGAGATGAGCTCTTGTCAATCAAGAGAGCTGATGCAGATACTCAAGGTCACATTTGTCAAGCTAGCATTGCTCAGTTTAGATCCAACTTCACTTGTTTGCGCTTTACTTTTTTCCCCAGCGTCCTTTTTTATTTGCCCTTTAAATCACACTGTACACAGCCTTGCACACGGCAAAATTACAGCCCAACATTGATCCCTTGGCTTGATGATTTAATGGCTGACTGACTGACTGTTCTACTTAACTAGTCAAACATAATAAGGGGATTAGCCAACTATCAGATGACAGAGCTCAGTGTGCTTGGCGGCAGGTATAGGGGCGTGATATAAATTGCTTAAATTCTCCAAAGTAAATTTTTATGAAAAAAAAAAAGAAAGAATAATAATGTAGCAAACTGCCAAGTGCATGACATCTTAAAGCCAAAATTGCTCTGAGCAGTTAGTTGAGGTAGAGCTGCCCTTTGAACATAAAAAAGGACCCTTAAAGTTCATGTACCTCTGTGTTTGCACTAAAAAAACCACACCAGTGTGTGCCTGAGATACAATCGGAGCCCTGACATGTCTGCACGGCGCCCAGCTGGATGCATGTAGGTGGGAGCTGATGTCATGGTGAGATGGAGGTCAAATGGTGTGTTACTAGAAAGTTGAGCCTTTTCACTGTGATGTCAAAGCAGCACGCACTTCCTCACCTATTTCACAACGTAGAGGTGTTGAGGGATGGTTTACTGTGTTGCAACCAAGCACACAAAAAGCACTAAATTATGAAATTCATCCGTTAATGTCAAAACATCTTTTTTTTTTTTTTTCCAGGTGTATTTTCAGCTAAGGCAGAGCAAAATTCTATTATCTATAATGATGAGGCATATTCCTGTAAACCAGAAAAGGTCAAATTCTCATTTAGGCTGACTCACATCAGTATAAAACTATAAGTGGTTAGCAAGAACACTCATGTCTCATGTTAACAAACATCCAGTAAACCCAAGAGGCTGTTCTATAGCCTGAGCTGCCCTCTGATGTTACCATGAGGCAAGCGAGTGATTCCTCTCATTATTTATAAACTATAAGATGTAAGGTTAGTGATTTGATGCATGAGCAGGGACAGAGTAAACAGTCTTGTTTTGCTTGGATCACTAATAAAACAGAAAGAGAAGTGGGCAAATAGAGAAGCCAGATTTCAGATCAAAAGACACTTTAATATTTAATACAGTTTAATATGTTGGCATTTCATAAACTAAGGTCTGTGCAGTATTGTTTAGGGTTAGTAATTGTACTGATTTTTCAACCTGATGTGTCTGCCTAAGCCATCCTCTTAGTGAAAAGAGTATTTCTTTCATTTATGTATTTTCTGTTACCTAAACCAGTAAGACCCAGTGACCACAGAAGAAGTCATCAACAGTGTTAGTTTCTGTGAGTTTAAACTGCACCTGCATGCTGAACAGCTTCATCCCCCCCAGATGTCTGGAGGCCTCTCTAGACCTAGAGCCAGCACATCTATTACTGTCTCCTGGACTACCCAGACTCTAGTGGATAACTGCCAGAAAGAAAGCAGAGATGCAGAGGGGATCTGAGCCCTGCAGCCAATCATGCTGCACAAAAAGTGCTGAAAGAGGCCATAGGATGGCCTGTGTACTCTGTCTTAATATATCTCATCTTCAATTCAATCTGATGAATTATTCAAACACAGCTATCTACTGTGCCTCTCACCTAAAACATCTGCCCTGCCAGCCTGTCTGTCAGGTCCGGATTACACTCTGCTCTGCCACAGGAAGCTTTTAGTCTGCTGGTGTCCTGTGGTCTCTGTTGCATTTAACCCCTTTCCTCCATTTCTGTTTCCATCTCTTGGACTTGAGGCATAAAAAAGAAAAGTGTTACTGTGTCAGAAAACAGGATCACTCTATAAAAGGTTTTAAAAAAGAAAAAAGTAGGTTTGCTACAACTGTGCAAACATCTGCAATGTCAAAGGGGGGAAGTGAAACAAACTATATGACTTGTCATCATTTCGATATCTGAAAGCAAAAGTATTCTGAAAGGTCACACTTGAGGGACACAAGAAAAACTTGCCCTTACAAAAAAGAAAAAAAGAGATGACCAAATTCAGTATAATTGGCATAATGACTGATGATCGATAACAGGAAACACTTCGCTCTTCTAAGAAGTCATGATGATATATTCACTTAGCAAGCCTGGGCTTTTCCACCTGCAAACAACTGGTCATTCATAAAATGAGGATGCTTGTTTCATAAAGTTTAAGTCAACAGTTTTGAGGGCAAAGGAGTTTCAGATACTTGAAAATAACCTAACAAGGGCTACACAGTCACACGACAGTTGACTAACTAAAGTCACATTTATCTGCATTGCCATAAAAAACGATTATCGGATTTATTTTGAGGAAAAGTGTGTAATATTCCAGCTCTGTGCAACATGACATATGAGAGGGGAGAGTGCTTTCAGCCGTGGGCCACATTTGTGCACTATTTGTGTCCAAGGTTAGAGAAGAGCAACTATGTCAATCAGTTTAGTGTTTCAGCCATCGTGCATCGAATATGTCACTGCGAAGTAAATAATGCTAATATTATAAGAAAGCATGTTTACAACGAGACAATTAGATGTGTGATTGGAGAGCTGTGGCAGGAATGTCTTTAAGGGTCAGTGGCACCATTAGCAGAGTAAAGGGCACAACCTGGAATGCTTAGAGATATCAAATCACAGCACTGGGGGAGGGACAGGCTGCTAAACAAGGCTCGGCTGGAGGCTGATTCAATCATCAAAGCTGCTCTCGTGCTCATGACAGGAAGGACACAAACATATTCAACCACTAACAACAACCACCCAATGAGCATTTTCTGTATGTGATCCTATAGTCTATCCTTTCTTATTATAGCTTTAAGAATTAAAATTGAAATTTTGAATTAAAGATGTAGGCGGAACAAGTGTGAGGTGACGGGTGATGGACATACACCCTGAAAAGGGAATTTTGCAGTTCTCCCACCAGCATGTAGGAAATGCTGACATATGTGTAAACATACTCCAAATAGTTTTGCAAAGCTGTTTCAAAGGGTTGTGTACAGTTAAAATAAAGTACTGCACGTACAAGGCAAGACCCCAGAGCACTTCATGCGCATGTGACATGTTTTGGTGCGTGTTTCATAAGGGTTAAGAGGCACATCTGTGGGTCTCCGAGACACTGACGCGAACGCACTGATCTGGCCATGTTCCATGTCCACAGTCATTTCCCACATCATGGCACAGCACTAGACTGGGAATAAACAGAGGAACCCGCTGTGCTCCCAGAATGCATGTTTGCAGAGTTCCCATCAGTGAGTACACAGTAATAGGACTCCCTGAAGGCCTGTGTTTAACCTTTAGGTTACAAGTGGCTGGCCACTCCACAGCCCTCCCCTCCTGTGCCTCAGCTATTAACCCTTTTTTCACTTGTTCTCGACAGCACAAACAAAAACATAACGGATAAAATCACAACATCTGAAGGACATGTGATGTGATTAAACGGCTACTAAATGGACTTTGCGGGGAGATTATTTTGGCCAAAAGTTAAATCTGAATCTCAGTTTTTAAGGCAATGCAGACGATTGTCCACAATGAGAAAAAAGAAACTGAATAATCTGAGATTTCTTGACCACGGAGCAAACTCCATCTGCTGATGAGAATCATGTAACTTGATCACAAGGTACCAAAATCTTCTCTTGACTTTCCAAGTTGGTTTTTTTTTTTTTTTTTTACTTGAGGGGTTGTTCACAGGACTTTTCCCTATAAGAAACATATTAATCTGACCCCACATGAATGCAAAAGAGGGACTAAGTTCTTTTACTCAGCCCAGGTTACTGCAGTAAGCACAGATAGCGTCTTACAGGGAAGGGCAATATTTTGGCTGAATGCACCTTGTAAAAATGTTTTTTTTTAGAATTACTCACATGCAACATACAGTATGAATACTGTACATAGACACACACGCACACGCACACACACACACGCACACACACACACACACACACACACACACACACACCAGGATAGGGCAAGAGTCAACCTTACAATGTAAACAGATGAAGATGGATCAGAGCAGCCTAATGCTGAGAAAATACACTTGGGATATGCTGACAAACTAGAAATGTGAATGTGGGGCCAGCATAGAGGATTAGCTGTGGTAAAACAGTGTGATGCAGTATGATTAATTTCTTCTTTGTCTTTTCTCCACAGGACAGCTTTAGTAATCTGCAACAGGTTGCGCATTGCTTTGAGCTGCTACCATTCGCAACACATAATTTTACCCTTTTGCTTGAACTACTTTGAGCAGACTTGATGCAGCACAGCAGCGCCTCAAACACATTTTCAGTCTGCAAAGGAATGTTTCAGCAGCGTTCAGGTCAAGGCAGGCTCTCACTGCAAGCAACTACTACCATGTCATAAATTTTACTTTTTGTGAAGTCTGGACTTGAGCTATTGATATAACAGGCACCATCCTTTACCAACGAGCCAAAGCCTCTCTGACAGCATCATACAGGCAGCTCATTGTCGAGGCCGGCGGCATCCAGAATGCAACTGCCAGCTGTTTTCTTTGTGGATCAGACCAAAAGAAACAGCAGGCCAAGGTCAGCACAGACAAGCTTTTCTCCTACAGCAGACAGATGAATCTCCATATACAAGGCCCAAAAAAAGGGAAAAAAAATCCCTGCCACAAATGTGATAGCACAGTTGATTATATTCCACCCTCTTGTGGAATAATCAGCCATTCTTGAAAATTAATGAAAGCTCCCATTTATTCCCGCTCTGTTGGGTGTTTGTTGATCACTTGAGAATCCGTGTCTGTGTGAAAGCTTGGTTGTGAGGGTTATCTCTCATGTCCCCTGTTGGTAGATGCTAGACAAACATAGATAGGCTTTTAAGAGGGATATGAAGTTTTCCTATAAGATGACAGCGATGCTGATTTTCTGATTGAGAAGCCACTCTCCACTCCAAAAATGTGGGGGTTTTTTTTATTGTTACACAACTTGGATGTTTGACCTTTACTGTGTGGAATGATGAACATACAGAGTTTGACACTTAAACATTTTCTCTGTACACACAGCCAG
>VUQI01002068.1:0-12078 GCA_015106735.1 Paratilapia polleni | reverse complement strand
TTCATAATGTTCCAAATGTTTTCAATGGGACGCAGGTCTGACTGAAAGGAAGGCCAATTTAGCACCCAGACACTCTTACTACAGAGCCATATTGCTGTAATACATGCAAAAAACTAGATGGTGGCATATGTTGAAAACCTGCACTTATTGTTCATCTTTACTTGTCCCTTCCCAGATATTTAAGTTACCTGTGCCACTCTTTTCCATATACTCTGACAGAGGCTGGCTTCTGAGCTGTGCTGTCCTTAGTTGAATTGAGGCAATACCAAGGATTACCAAAAAAGATCTGAAATTTGAATTCAGCAGAACACAGGACATTTTTTAACCTCACCAAAAACCACTTTACATTAGCTCAACCCAGAGAAGGCAATGGCAATTCTGGATCTTTATATATGTAAAATATGGTAGAATTTTAACTTCCATTTGTAAATCCAGCAATCAACTTTCCTTTTTTTCAGAAACACTTTTCAGAAGTGTTTTTGAGCACCAGCAGTTATTTTTCACTGCAGACTTATGACAGTTTTTTAATGCAGAGAGCCTGGAAGACCCAGCTATTCAATACTGGGTTTTGGCCTTGTCCCTTCTATGCAGAAATGTCTTTGGATCCTCTGAATCTTTTAATGATGTTATGAACTGCAGGTGTTGAAATCCCCAAATTCTTTGCAATTTTGTGTTTAGAAATGGCATTCTTAAATTGTTGAACTATTTGCCCATGCAGTCTATCACAGAGTGGAAAATCCCTCCCCATCTTGACTACTGAAAGACTCAGACTCTCTGAGATACTTTTTTAAAAACCCATTTATGTTGCAGCTTCTGTTCCCAAAGTTTTGCTGGGATCAAATTCAAAATCACCATGTATTTTTCAATAAACGAATTTCTCAGTTTCAATGTCTGATAAATTGTCATTGTAATAATTTTAATTAAATACAGGATTTAAATTATTAGCAAATAACTGAATTCCTTTTTTAATTACATCTCACATGGTATCACTACTTTTTAGGTAACAAGCATGTATGTTATTCAAAACTTGGCTTATCAGACAGCATATTTTTAGCATAGCATAATATCATCTTAGTTAAAGTTTTACAAGTTCGTATTATTTATGCATACAAATTTCACTTGAATTAAAAAAATAGACTATAACTATGAGATTTTAAGGGAGCATGTCCATCTGGACCTTTTTAAAATGTTCATTGAAGCAGCATTAATATTTTTAATGTCGATTTGGAAAAGTTTTGAGTAATAGGCTGATACACGACTTGATTAATTTGACTTGATTAAAAGACTTAATTCCAGCAGGTAGATAACACTTGGGATGGGACGTGTTATGATGCCCACTTGAGACACAACTCAGTCCTCTGAAATACTTCATAGAACATCAGAAGGAGTTGCACCCATCCTAGATCTCATATAACCCAAAATATTCAGTTTTAAAGTATTTTCAAATAGTATTTAAATAAATACTTTTATGTTCAAAAAACATGTAGTTCACCTTTCACTGTAGTTATCAAGTAGTTTGTGAACTTTTGAGAACGTTCTAGTAATCAGTGCTGGGAACACATGCAGTTTGTAAAAAAAAGTACCTATATAAGGGTTTGTAGAAATGAAACAAATTATTTTATGAACTATATGAATGACAATATCATAAAAAATGAGCTATGACCATTATCTATAGCAATCAAAACATTTCTAACATTTTGCACATGGCTCTACAGTATATGAACACATCTTCAAGGAAAAAAGAATGTCAATAATACCTAACCCTTATGCCAAATAATTTAATATAAACATAAAATATAAATCTAATAACAGAATATCTTTTAAGAGCTTTGTCAGCCATTAGTACTTATAGACTGTTTATTATAATATCTCTTAAAATATATTTTTCTAATTGTAGTATTTTCTTTTTCAGCTATAACAGTTGGAAAACGAGACATCATTTTTCTGATTGATGGTACAATGGGAACAGCAGTCATCAACAGTGTCCGGGAATTCATCAGGCGGTTTGTGGAAAGAATGCCCATTGGTCCAGATGAAGTTCAAGTGGGTATCGCGCAGTTTAGTGCTTCCCCAAGACTTGAGATGCATCTCAACACCCACGGAAGCAGGGAGCAATTAATTTCTGCCTTGGGTGCTATCAAATCAAGACCAGGACAGACAGTCAACATGGGAGCAGCCTTGGACTTTGTGCGGGCAAATATGTTGCGGCCTGAGAGTGGCAGCCGTATTCAGCAGAAAGTACCCCAGCTTGTAATGTTGCTGACCGGCAGAAAATCTAGTGACAGTGTTGAAGAATCTGCAGAAGCCCTGAAGCGAATGGGTGTGTTGACTCTGGCTGCAGGCTCCAAGAATGCTGATGAGCAGGAGCTGAAGCAGATTGCCTTTGCTGACAGTGTTGTGTTCATGGGAAAGGACTTCCGACCAATGCTTCGAAACCCAAAGATAATTGTTGATGCTCTTTCAACTCTGGCTGGGGTGGTGGTGACCGAAACACCCACCGAGCCAGGTAATACTTCGTCTGTGTAGGTTCTTAGTCCTAAGTGCTTGAAATGAAGGCAGCTGGACTTCTTTTTGGCTTGTGAAGACAGTTTTACCTCTCATCTATGAGGCTTCTTCAGTTCTAAAAACTGATGGAGACTCCCAGGCCTAAGAGTTTTTGACCCACTCTGTAATCATGTGAGTCGCCAAGGGTCACGTGAGCCAAAGTGTGAATCAAGACGTGGGTCATTACCATCACAGGGGCCAGTCCAAGAGGATTCACACCTTGGTGGTGAAATGTCTTCAAGAACCAAAAAGAAGTAGAGTTGCCTCAATTTCAAGCACTTAGTAATGGGAATATTGTGATCGTTTGAGTAATGTAGTAGTTAAAGAAAACTTTGAATAAATACGTGGCAAAACAACTAATGTAGATGCTTCCCAACAAGAATGAAAACCAGTAAAATTCTGTACACTCTGTGGTGTATAAACATGTTGAACCAGTCTGACATCAACTGAAAAATGATAACATGGTTGTGCTGGTGACTACAGAGATGTTTTCAAAGTTTTCACTTTTTTTTTTTCTATTTTGGCACTACATCTTTGCAGTTTGGAGTATATTTTTACTGCTATATCCATGGTAAATTAAAGTAATAGATATAAGCCTGTTTACTTGTTGAATTTTTTATTTACATACAGATAACTGTTGCAGCAATCTTTAATGTGCCAATAATACTGAAGGTATAGTCACATGGTATTACACAGAGAGCAATTAATTCATTTTTGTGCTTTTCCTCAGTGGTGGACATAACCACAGTGCAGACCCAAAAAGTGGTTCGAGACATTGTCTTCCTTGTGGATGGCTCAAACTACGTTGGCAGCAGTAACTTGCCCTATGTGAGAGACTTCATGATCAATACAGTCAACCAGCTTGAAGTACGCCCTGACAGGGTCCAGATTGGTCTCCTGCAGTTTGCTGACCGTCCAAAAATAGAATTTTACTTGAACACCTACCGAACCAGGCAAGAAGTTGTAGATAAACTCTCTCAACTCAGGCTGACCGGAGGCTCAGCTGTGAATACAGGAGCTGCCATGGATTATGCACTGGCCAATATGTTTCAAACATCAGCTGGGTCACGCAGGAGGCAGAGAGTCCAGCAGGTGTTGGTTCTGATCACAGGTGGGCCGCCCCAAGATGAGGTTAAATCTGTGGCTGATAAATTGGCTCTGGCTGGTGTTTTGACTTTCACAGTCAGTTCTGGACAAGCAAATGAGGCCCTGCTGAAGACAGTTGCCTTTGTTCCAACCTTGGCTTACCATGAAACAACCTTCTCTAGTTTACCAGCCCTTGCTGAACAAATCATGCCACAGCTGATAACAGTGGTTGGTGATACAGAAACTGGTTAGTTTTGTATTTCTATTTATTTTCTTTGTTTAATACAATACATGTAATGGCAAGCTGTCCAACTGGCAAAATTTTAATATATATATTTTTGTTTTCTTTCAGTTGATGGAGTTGAAAGGGATGTTGCCTTCCTCATTGATGGCACAAACAGAGTTCAAGCAGATTTTGCTTACATACGGGATTTTATCATTAAAGTAATTGAACCACTTGACATTGGAGATGACAAAGTACGGGTTTCAGTGGTTCAACACAGTGAGAGGCCAACTGCAAATTTTTACCTTAACACCTATAAAACCAAAGATGAGGTGCTGAGAGCTGTCCAAGGAATGACAGTGGCTGGCGGACTTAAATTGAATACAGGATCTGCTCTGACATACATGAAGAACACCATCCTGTCTGATAGCAATGGTGGTCGGGCTGCACAAAATGTCCCTCAGTTTCTGATAGTTTTGGCTGGAGACCGATCCACGGATAATGTGAAGGAACCGGCTGGAGCACTGAAGACAGAGGGAGTTGTACCATTTGGTGTTGGTGTCAGGGATGCAGACCCAAAGCAGATTGAGGCCATTTCACACAACCCTTCTTTTGCCTTCAACGTTAAAGAATTCAGCGAGCTTGCCACCATCCCACAAAGGCTCAATAACTATGTGAGCCTGCCAAGGGAAGAACTAGTTGTCGTCCTACGCGAAGGTAAGAAAAAAGCATTTTTTTCTTTTTGTTGTGCTGAACCCGCAAAACTTGTTATTTTTGGCTTTTTATATTTTCATCTAACTTATCTTAATCTTTTCTTAATCTTAACTAAACTCTATTTGTTGTGTCTTAGCACAAAATGATGCTGTAAAAAGAGATATTGTGTTCCTACTGGATGGCTCTGATAACACTGGAAATGGATTCCCAGACATTAAACTCTTTGTTAAGAACATAGTGGAGAGCCTTAATATTAATGAGAACCAAGACAGAGTGTCGGTGGTTCAGTTTGCAGATAACCCCGAGGTCAGCTTTTATCTAAATTCTCACAAGACAAAGAACGACAATCTAAATGCCATAGATAATTTAAGGCATAAAGGAGGAAGGCGCCATAATATTGGTGCAGCTCTCCAGTTTGTGAGGCACAGTGTCTTTACTTCCTCCACGGGCAGCAGAAGACTAGAAGGAGTCCCCCAGATTTTAATTCTTCTCAGTAGCCAACCATCCACTGATAATGTGAGAAGCCCAGCTTTTGCTCTTAAAGAGCATGAAATTGTATCAGTGGGGGTTGGAGTGGGAGATGCCAAATTGTCAGAGTTGGAAATGATTGCTTTCAAACCTGGTTTCACATACAAGGTCTCTGACTTCTCCAAGTTGCCCTCAGTCCAGTCACAAATTATTGGTGCACTGAACATACACCAAGACACTGGAGAAACCATGAATGGAATTTCTGATTTAGTAGGTAAGGACTACACATTGTATTCATGTCAATATTAGCTAATATTATTTCATCAAGACAACAAGTTTTACTTCTTAGCACTATTGCTCTTTCTCTTAACACTAACATATTCCTAGAGTCTAATGATTTCTAAGATTATTTTTGGTGATTTTCATAATTATTTTGACCCATTTCTGTTGCACAACATTCAGGATTATTCTCACTAAAATACCTATTCTATCTGAATAAGAAATTGACGTGTATTTTTAGGCTTTGTTTTTTTCTTTCCAACTGTCCTCTTCACTTACTACTTTGAAGTTACTTTGAAGATCAGTCATTCAGTTCTCTCACACATCTGTTTTAGTAAAAAGATGGTTCTTTTGCAGTTTTGCTTGAACTTACACTTTCAGCGCAATCACTCATATGTCTTTGTAGCTCAGTTTTTATCACTGAGCTTCTAACTTGCTCATGCTCATAAATACGCATGAGTGTAGAAACGTTTCAAATGCGTGATTCGTGAATCTTCTATCTATTCTTGTATCACCTAGTTGACACAAGGAGGGACATAGTGTTTCTCCTTGATGGGTCAGATGACTCCAGAAATGGACTCCCAGCTATTCGAGAGTTCGTCAGAAGAATGGTAGAAGAGCTGGACATTGGCGAAGATAAGGTTCGAGTGGCTGTTGTACTGTACAGTGATGACACCTCAATTTACTTCAACCTCATAACTCACAGATCTAAAAAGGCTATCATCTATGCTGTAAGAAGTCTTCGACATAAAGGAGGAAGATCTCGCAACACTGGAGCTGCATTACAGTTTGTGCGAGACCACATTTTCACAGCTTCATCTGGGAGTAGACGCCTGGATGGAGTTCCTCAGATTCTGTTTTTGCTGAGTGGGGGCAAATCCAAAGATGATGTTTCCAGACCTGCATTTGACCTAAAGCAAATTGGTGTCATGTCTTTTGCCATTGGAATGAAAAATGCTGAACAAGAGGAACTTCAAAAAATTGCCGTCTCCTCCAGATTTCTTTTCAACATGCCTGTCTTTGCTGAAATTTTGTCCATTCAGCCAGATTTAGCTGCATTTGTCCAGGCAGAAATACCAACTGAGTCTCCTACTGTTGTAGGTAAGAAAAAAAGTGATTTTTAGTTGAGATTTAAACTGGCTCCCTGCTTATTTCTTGTACATTTGGTCTTTCACAATTTGAAATGCGATGAAACTGAATCATCTTCTTAAGAATGTCATCGATCAGTTTCACGTTTCTTAAGTTCTCTTCACTGGCTAGACACATCTTACTTGTTATGTTGCTTCTTAGTTGGCTGTCGTCCTTTTTCTTCTTGTACCCCAGAGAGCTTTTCTTTCTTTTCTTGAGCTCTCCCTTGAGCCAGTGATAATCACATCATTGACTGAAATTGACTGAAAAACTTTGTTTTGCTCTAATCCATCTTTCATGTGTGAAAGATGAATGTGCCGCTTATCTTGTAATTACTCAATATTTTTCTTCATCAGCCAGTTTTCCTAAATATTATTGCATCTAACACATTGTTTATAACAGTAATTATTTGAATTTCACTTTAATGCATTTGCCAGCAACATCTAATAATCACACCACAGTACATTTTGGCTTCTGTTTATGTTTGACTATTAAACAAGGTTTTCATATTCTTTTCTAGTTGAATTAGAATCTTCTCAAAAAGACATAGTGTTTCTTTTGGATGGATCGGATAATACACAAAGTGACTTCCCAGCAATAAGAAGTTTTGTCGAACGAATGGTAGAAACACTCAATGTTGGTGAGAAAGGAGATCGCATTTCTGTGGTTCAGTATAGCAGAGATCCACAGTCACATTTCAGTTTGAACACCTACATGGCAAAACAAGATGTTCTCAATGCAATCCAGCGTTTGAACCATAACGGAGGCAGACCCCTCAACACTGGGGCAGCTCTTGACTATGTAAGGAAAAATGCCTTTGCTGAGTCCTCAGGGAGTCGGCATCGGGAAGGTGTCCCTCAGATACTGATTCTATTGAGTGGTGGAAGATCTCAAGATGATGTTGCAAGTGCTGCTGCTGCCCTAAAACAGGAAAAAATTGTTTCATTCTGTGTAGGTACCAGAAATGCAGACATACTTGAGCTGCAAATGATTGCACATAACCCTTCCTATGCCTTCTCCATACTTCAGTTTGATAATATTGGGAGCATCCATGATCAGCTTGTATCATTTGTGAAAAGGGTGCCTCAGCAGCAGCCAAGACTAAAACCACAAAATGCTTTAGGTAAGACTTTTTATTGATGTTTTCATGGTCTATCTGTCTTCTAATACTTAACTCTAATTTAGCTTCATAATGTCTGTCAAGTTTCTGTAGGTCAAAGTGAATCCATTCAGCGTGATATTGTGTTTTTACTGGATTCCTCTGATGAAATGCAGAAAGACTTTAAGGCTGTTCTTGGCTTTGTTGAGAGAATGGTGGAGAAACTCAGTGTGGATGAGAACAAAGATCGCATTTCAGTCGTACAGTACAGCAGAGAACCTTCTGTTGATTTTTTCCTGAACACATACAATACACAGCAGGATGTTGCTGACAGTTTGCAAAGGTTGAGGCATAAAGCAGGCAGACCCCTCAATACTGGTGCAGCCCTCCAGTATGTCATGGATAATATTTTAACAGCCTCTTCTGGAAGCAGGCACCAACAGGGTGTCCCTCAGATTTTGGTTCATTTAATTGGTGGACGGTCCAGTGATGATGTCAGAAATGCTGCAGAAAACTTGAAAGAAATGGGTGTAATGACTTTTGTGGTTGGAATAAATAATGCAGACACCCTTGAAATTCAGTCTATTTCACAGGATGCAAGTCATGCTTTCTATGCAGCAGATTCCAGTGCCCTGTCAAATATTGAACAACAGATCATTTCTACCATGAAGGAGAAAGAAAAACCTACCATCAAACCAACATCTTACGGTAAGGCTATAATGGCTAGCTCTTACACCATGCGCACTACTTAATGCATTGGCAGATTGCTGCAGACAAGAGATCACTTATTTAAGTGAATGATGGATGATAGTGGAATAGCTACCTGCTCAACCCTTGAATTCACTGGTCATGAGGTTGTTGAGATGTTGGCTTTGTAAACAAATATTTTTGTTTTATTTAGGCTAAAAAACTATTTTCCATTTTATTCCTACAAATTTAAGTGATTGATAATTGTAATTTGATAATTTTTAAAATGCAATGCCATTTTTTTTTCAATCCATTTCCTCCATTCACCTGTCATGAGAACCAATCTACGAGGACTATACTTTGCATTTTGGTCATAACTGTTCTGGATTTCCTCCATACTCTGTCCAGTTCTGTCAAGCAAACCTTTTGCTTGGCTGTTGTTTGGTGCTGATAATGTCAACAAATGGTTAGCTGCAATAGCAGCAGAGGTTGTGCATGCAGGGTTAATGAATATTTGCAAGAATAACAATTCTCATCACAATTTCGTCATCAACCAATTTGTTCAAATTCCTCTGTGATTACAGATCCCAACAGAAGAGACATTATTTTTTTGCTTGATGGTTCTGATGATTCTCAGCAAAAATTCCCAAATATTATTGACTTTGTACAGAGGATAACGATGGATCTAAACATTGATGCAAACAAAGACCGTGTGGCTGTCGTCCAATACAGTGACACTGCAGAGATTAATTTTAACTTGAGTCGCTATTCAACAGAGAATGATGTTCTTGAAGCAGTAAGAGGTCTGAGACACAAAGGGGGTTATCATCACAACATTGGAGCTGCTCTCCAGTATGTGAAAGAACATGCATATACTCCTAAGTCTGGAAGTAGACTCCAAGAGGGAGTTCCACAGATACTCATACTAGTGAGTAGTGGACGATCTGGAGATGACATAAGAACCCCAGTCAGAATGATGAAGGAAATTGGTGTCATTTCAGTTGCCATTGGTACAACTGATGCTGACACCCTAGAACTACAGACAATATCTCATGAACCCAAGTATGCACTCTCAATTACTGATTATGAAGAACTTCCTAGTGTTCTGGAGGATGTGCTGACATTGTTAAGAGAGGCTTCCCACCATGTAGAACAAACTGGTCCCACAGCTGCTCTTGGTAAGATGCAGTGTTTTGTTATTTAGTAAAGAGGAGAGATTGGAGGATTTTCAGAAACTGTCACTGTATGAGCTTCATTTTACCTGAAGCAAATGGTATTGCATTTGTGTTTACAAGTTTTGTCTTTGTTGCAGATTCTAAGAAAAATGATGTAGTGTTCCTTATTGATGGATCGTATGACTCCCGAAATGGTTTTGAAGAAATACGAGGCTTTATTGAAAAAACTGTTGAAAGTTTAAATCTGGGAAGTGATAGAGACCAAGTGGCTGTTGTCCAGTACAGTCGTGATGCCACTGTCAATTTCTACTTAAATTCTTATTCTTCCAAGAATGATGTGCTCAATTCTATTAGAACGATGAGGCATAAGTTGGGACGACCCCTCAACATTGGAAAAGCACTGGAGTTTGTCAGAGATAATGTCTTTTCTGCTTCAGTTGGAGGCAGACGTGCAGACTTGGTTCCTCAGTATCTGTATGTATTTAGCGGTGGAAGATCTGGGGATGATGTTAGAGGACCAGCACAATCACTCAAAGACAATGGAGTAAAGACTTTTAGTATTGGAACAAAGAATGCTGACACTTTGGAAATGCAGACTATCTCCTATACACCAGCACATTATTTTTATGTCACAGACTATAAGAATCTACAAAACTTAGATGCGTCAGTGGGAGCCATGTTGAGAGGAACTCAAGAAACAACTGAATTTCCAATTATTGGTAAGAAGAACAACAATTTACGATGGCTTCCTTTGGGACATAAAATCTGTATGATTGTATACCCTGGTTATTTTTCATTTACAGCTAAGTTGTAGGTTTTGTAAGATGTTTGTTGTTACTCATTTCAGACACCTCCGTGACTGCAGAGGTAGGACTCCAGAGTGCTGATATTGTTTTTCTCCTTGATGGATCTGATGATATGCAATCAAGTGAACAACAAACTTTGGAGTTTGTCAGAGAGTTTGTCAAGCAAATAGAAACTGGGCCAAGAAAAGCACAAGTTGCTTTAATCCAGTACAGCACAGAGCCCACTACTGAGTTTCTTCTAAACAAATACTCTTTAAAGGATGATATCATGAATCATTTGAGCAACATGAAACTGAAAGGAGGGTTTGGTGCGAACACTGGTGTAGCCCTTGATTATGTGAAAAATAATGTCTTCACTGCTTCATCTGGAAGCAGAGCCCTGCAGGGAGTCCCACAGATACTGATCCTCTTAAGTGGGAGAAAGTCAGATGATGAAGTCTTAGGTCCAGTGGAAAGGCTAAGAAATGCAGGAATTTTTCTTTTTGGTGTTGGTGTGAATAATGCTAATAGGCTGGAGATGGAGCAATTAGCTCTTAGAGGAAAGTATTTTATCACGGACATTTCTGACTTTCCTCTTGTGAGAGAGCAGTTGCTTTCAGTCATTTCCTCTCTCAAAAGCACTGTCAGCCCTGATGTAGGTAAGTGAATATAAAATTTAATTATTTGAGGTTTGATTTAATAATTATTTCATTAAATATTGATTATTTATATATAAACCTTGTAAGCCACATGCTTTAGTGTCTTTACCCATAACCTGATTTCTGTTAAATTGGTTACCAACAATATTTACATAATTATGAATGTTTTTAGGTTCAAGCTCCAGAGTAAACAGAGATATTGTATTTCTCATTGATGGATCTGATGATGTCAGGAGGAGATTCAGTGCCATACGTGAATTTATTGCAAAAATGGTTGAGAGCTTTGACCTGGACCAAAGAAAAGATAAAGTTGCTGTTGTGCAGTACAGCAACAATGCTGAACTCAGTTTCAATCTGGACACTTACAACACAAAAGATGATGTCCTTAAGCACATTGCAAGCCTAAAACCCAAAGGTGGAAGGCCTGAGTATATTGGAGTGGGACTCCAGTTTGTGAAGGATAATGTATTTGTTCCAAGTGCTGGAGGTCGACATCATGAAGGGGCCAAGCAGATACTTATTGTATTGGCTGGTGGAAGATCTAGAGATTCTCCACGAGGACCAGCAAGTATGCTTAAAGCTGCAGGGGTTGTTGCATTTGCAATTGGATCAAGAATGTCAAATACAGCTGAGCTGGAAATAATTTCCTCAAACCCAAATTACACTTACTCAGTCCCAGACTTTACAAATCTCCCTGGAATTAGAGAAAGGTTGATGAGTCATCTTGATAAAATGGAAGTTGGGGAGAAAACTAAGAGAGGTAAGAGTTTAGATTATTTCCCTTTACCTTATGTAAATAATAAAAAAAAAAAACAACCTTTACTTTTGAATTGGTAATAATATTTAAATTTAACAAATATATCTATTCTCTAAATAAGCAATGTGATGAAAAAGAACAGAAAAAGACTGGGCTTGAATTTAGATTTGAAAATATGAAAGATATATTTCCACTCATCAATCAATCTAACCAGCATGAAGTCATGTGAAATATTTACACTCATTTCAGATTTCCTGTATAAAAATTATAACAGTTGCAGTGTTTCTGGTTATGTAATTGACACAAATGGATTCTATATTGACTGGTAGGAGGTTGAAAAGGAAGTTAACAAGGCTAGGTGCCTTTAAAGGAAATAGTCTGCCAGTCTAAGATAATCTCACATTTGTACTTTTGGCAAAGGTTTTTATTTTTTGTCTTCCTGTCTTTTCTCAGTTGACACTGCCAGAAAAGATA
>VUQI01002066.1:0-12433 GCA_015106735.1 Paratilapia polleni | reverse complement strand
CTGTTAAAAGGGAGTTTTTTCTTCCCACTGTTGCCAAGTGCTTGCTCATAGGGGGTCGTCTGACTGTTGGGGTTTTCTGTCTAATTTGTAGGGTCTTTACCCTAAAATATAAAGCGCCTTGAGGCGACTGTTGTTGTGATTTGGTGCTATATAAATAAAATTGAATTGAAGAGGCTGAATGAGTGACATTAATGAGTGCAGGTACTCACAGTCTCTGGACATCCCCACCATCAGGCATTTTTTGAAGCGGCACTGCTGGCAGCGGTTCCTGTTGATCCTCATGATGGGGCAGCTCTCATTCTTAAGGCACTTCTTGTACTGGATATTCTGCTGGATGCTCCTCCTGAAGAAGCCCTGTGTGTGTCCACAGACACAAACAGCACAATGTTATGACAACTTCCTTTTTTCCCCTTTTCTTATCAGAGTATTTAAATTTCCATAAAACACGACAGAACATTTAGCCTCAAAAAAGAGAATTTGCTGTCTTTTTTGGTGTATGTCTATAAAAATCTTTAAGTTCACCTCTAATTTGACTTATAACTGAGTTTTGTTAAACAATCTGAAATGTGTGTGTGTTCCCCCTCTAAGGAGTACTGTGAGGAGTGATGCACTGTTCCCCACAGTTAACTAGGCCACACAGCAACATGAAGCATGAGGGGCAACAGATATAAATAAAGGCAGAGTGAACTAGTTTCACTCAGACTGAGCTGTACAGATGGCTAAAATGACCCACTTCAAATACAGCTCAAAGTGACTGCAATGCTTGTCGCTGTGTCACACCAAGAATCATTCTCTGCTTCTGTGTCCCATGTATTAGTGTGTGATTGCGTTTTGGGTTGTCTGAAAGAGTCACCCTCACCTTGCAGCCCTCGCAGGCATGGACACCGTAGTGGAAACCAGACGCCACATCACCACACACCTTACACAGCAGCACCAAGCCGTTGATTTCTAATTGATACAAAAACAAATTCTTACAGTTCACCTGAAAAAGCAACACACCAGCAAATGTACACGTTTAACACTTTTAAGGTTCTGTAGAAGAATTTGAATGTTTATGTAGTAGAAGCAACTAATTGCTATGTGAAGATATAATGGGAGTAATGGCATGATTCCCTCTATGTATGCTGTAATCTCACCTTCTCTGTTCTATGTTTTAGCAGCCAGCTGCTCTGACAAATAATGTGCATGTGATCCCATTTTAGTCTCTCTCTCTCTGGATGTGCATGAAACATGAGGACAGGAGGGTGCTGTAGTGAACAACTCCATTATTTTTTTTGTTTTGGTGAGATGCTAGTGATCCATGCAGCAGTTCTGACAGTTGCATGTACAGCTTTAACTAAAGATTGTTTATATTTTGCATTAGTACCAGTATACCCATTAAAGCTTAGTTTATGCTCACCGCATTGGCACACACCAATTGTTACATCACCACAGCCCGAAACCATTTATCCTACAGTCACACTAGAGAAAACAGTGGTTGGAGACCACGGCACGACCAAAATTATTGCAACAGTGTGCAATGAACTTGTGATCTCACTGCCTTTGAAATGGTTGCTTTGGGGACCAGGTCTGTGACCACTCGCAGTCAGCTGCGATAAAGCAGCAATGAAATGGAGTCGGTGTACTATCAGTTTGCGACTGAATTGGGTCAAGTTGGTAATTACATGCAATCTGTTTGTGATAATAGGGTGATTAACTGTGATAAATCAGCAAAAATCACAAATCTGTTGCTGTCTACAGACACAGAAATTCACATTAAACAGAAATTCACATTCACTACTTAGATTCAGAGTCCACCCAGAACCTCACAGATTTGAAAGAGAAATTCAGAAATTCCTCCACAGATAGTTGCTGCAGGATGGCAATTTAACTGCAAAACGACATAGGTGCTTAGCAACCTCGCTTTCTGAAAATAACCAGAATACAACCAGTTGGTAACCAGTTGTGTCGAGTCCCCTACTGCAAAGAGACGTGTCGCAGACGAGTTGCGCTCATCGGCGCAGACTGACTCAGACTGATTGCAACGTGTTGGCAATTTGCTTGTGTTTATAGATTAGACTGCAATTATTTGCAAACCTCTGCTCATCTGTCTGAAAGCAGTCAGTCCGAATTGGAAACAAAACAAGTAGTAAAGCAATATGAGTTTTCTCCAAAATGTCTCACCTTTACAAACTGCTGCACCATCTCCTTCTCTGTAATATGGGAACCTCTGAGCTCCTGTATTGATATTTCATTGAAATGGTGGTAAAGACCGACACCATCGTACACTCACGCCTTTGGGTGTGCCACACGTGCCAGGTTACAAAAACCAAGGGGTGCACGAGCAGGCAAAACGACAGCATGTGACATCACTTTTGGGGCACGCCACCATTTGCAAGGGCAACAACAGTGAGCATAAACTTGGGGATAATTCTGTGTCATTGGTATCTCTCTCCACTGCCACAATTACAAAAAGGCATCACAGTGCCTACAAAAATAATCTTAAAAAAATAGATATGCAGATTTGATGTATGATCTCTGCGTTTTAAATTTAATAACCGCACACTGGGCAAGTATTTTTCTTTTTTAAGGAGAACATGCAATCTCGTCCAAACATCTTCCTAATATTTTGGTCACCCTGTTTACATACATGGGTGAGAGTGGCAGATTAGGAACCCTTTACAAAATAATCCAGTGCAGTTTGTATACCCCCTACCCTTCACTGCAACCTCAGTATTACACATCAACTAGAATAAATGTGCATGGCTGGACTGCACTGGTGTTTCTGATAAAGTGCTCTGTGAAGGTTTATATTTGTTGCAAAAAACTCATGAAGTAATTTTAACAGTAGGTTACACAAATTTGAGACACAAAGACATGACATGTAAAACTATCAACTGATAACGTAAACCAGTGTACAGAAAGCTTGTGTTGAGAGATCTAACTGAATAAATTTTAAAAAAAGTAAGTGACCAATCCAGCTAACAGACACGAGTTTAAAAGGTAATGTGGATGCACAGGAAGTACCTCAGTCTTTTTTGCTTCTAAACAGCCTCTGGTTTCACTTTTCTTTTCAGGACACTATTAAATCAACTTGGAAGAGACAGAGTTAGTCATGACATGATGATGCTGAGATCTCTGTGCACTGAAAGCAGCTGAAATCAGCTGCCTGGAGTTTAAAACATCAACATAACACTTGTTTTCTTTGGCAAATTCCAATAATGTACTTAGTTCATTTTTAGCTGATGATTATTCCACTGCTATAATTTTCTGTGCTGTATGACCTTTTCTGACTCATGCAGCATCAGCCTCGACAGACTCCAATTTTTCACGACAGGCTGCACTGATTATTGTAATCAACACAGGCAGCATCTAAAAAACACATACAAGAGTGCCCGTCTTACTTGTGATACCACTTTTTGTGGACGAGGAGCGCCCGCTTTTCTGAGTCCGTGGTAGGTTTTGGCCTCCTGCGGCGATCATGGGGTCAGCGGACTGGCTCAGCTGCCTGTGGGTGGGTGAGGACCCGCGGGGTGGGGAGGATGACTGATAGCTGCCATTGGAGGAGTCGCTGTGGCACGACTCTGGGCTGGAGGCAGAGCTGGATGAGCTGATGTAGGCTATTACGCCTCCTGGTGTGCAATCAACAGAGAGGGGAAGAAATGGGCCATGAGAACAGGGACTGCAGCAACAAGACATCCAAAGACAGATAGCTTGATATTTTGTGAACTTGCACTGTTCACGAAAACACACAAGGTAGTTTATTACAAAAATAAACAGTATAAAAGATGAGTGCAGCTTCCAGGTCTGAAAAGTGAAGCAAATGCCTTAAACCTCCATCCTGTGGTTGCAAAAACTAGTTCAGTAAAAGTCTATGGGAAAACAGCCCTGGTCTGCCTTTCGCTGTTACCTCAGTAAACACTTTCCTGATGACTTAATGTTCTATTCAGCATGAGCTGAAATTAGCCAATGACCTCAAAAAGTCCATCTCGTAAATTATGGTCAAAAAGGAGGATTATCCAGGATCTGCTCACTGACTAACGACTTCTCATTCACGGGTTGTCAGCCAGTGAGTATGTGGTTTCACAGTCAGTTCCACCCCTTGCTCATTACATCCTGTTTCGAAACACCAAGATGGTGACTGAGAAAATGCTCAGCTTGAGGCTTCGAAACAGGACTTCACTAATGGGTGACATCACGGTAGCTACATCCATCCTTTATACTGTCTATGATAGTGACGGGATCTCACAGACACCTGCTGCCTATTATAATTATTGAATGAAATGTAAGAATGCAGCTGATTACCTTTTTTTTTTTAACTTTGTCAATCTGTTGATGACTTTCTGATTTGTTTTTTGGTCTGCACATCACAGTTTGCCAAACTTAAAGCTGACATTTTCTGGATGAGGACTAGAGTTCAAAATGAAACTGTTAAACTTTATCTCTACACTGTACTACAATACCAAAAAGCTATGACAAAGAATTTGTCTTCTTTTGCTGTTCATTATCTTAGCAGGTACATAGTTTATTACCCCAATATATAACCCATGTTCCTAGTTATAACCTGTGCATCAAGCCCCATTTCCAACACTGTACTGCCTGCAAAGTTACTGTAGGTGGTGCTTTTCTCCCTGTTTTATTTGGCCTCCCTTTCAGTGAAATGTAACTCTGTCCAGAGCTCCAGATACCTTCCCTGTTTGAAAACCAACCAGATTAACATAAAGAGGGCAGATCAGAATACGACAACAATTTCCTGAGCCAGTAGGCGCAGTGGAGACATGCTGCTGCTGTTGCAGCCACTGTTGAGCTCCACCCTCAGCATAGGCTGACCTGATTTCTTCCTCTGCCATTCTTTATGATTAGGTAACAGCCATTACATAATGTCAGCCTTGCAAGGGTGTGTGTAGTAGGTGGTTCAGTCCTTTAGTCATTCACATATACAGGCATAAAATGGGAATGTTTTTCCCATAGCCAGTGTCACATATATCAAAAACTGGATTTGAGCCATAAGGTGTTAAAAGCACACTACAGCCATCTCACTGACCAGGTGAATCAGAACATATGTATCCTTCTTTAAATATTTCAAAAACAGGGTGTCGTGCATGATATGATTAGGTTGCTTAATATCCAGTATCATGAGTGTTAAATGACAAGCTGCACTCCAGTGTCAAGGTGAAACAAGAAAATATAACTAAAACTTTTGTCTCAATAGTATTTTAACATTAACATAATCACCACATCCAAATTTAGCAACTATTAATCCAGTTTCGTGCATAATTAGATCATAGTATGGCCAAAAAAAGGGACGATTTTATACAAATTGACAAAACTAGATAACTGCATCCTGAAAAATGCTGCTGCATTCAAGTCCCTTGGGAAATGCGCGTGTTAAACAACTCAGTTGGCCAGCGACGAGCTCAACAGTTGAGGAAATAAAGACAGCAGTAGGCTTTCATTTGATTTAGTTAGCTGTGGTTATGATGGTTATTTTGACATTCAAAATAGCTTCTCAAAGGAGTGTAACACTCTAGATATACTGAAATCCATTAACGAAAAACGTTAGTATAAAACTGGAGTTTATAACAACAGCAACACATAAAACTGAATACGATGTCTCATATAGTTTATTCCTGCCCAAACACCCTAAACAACAACGCTTATCACACAAAAATCATTCTGTGCCCCATGAGCACTGAACGCACCATAGCTTTCGACTTATTTATTTATTTTTTAAAACACGCCCCCACGTGGAGCCTGCATGTTCTTTCCCCGGGAAAACTAGGTCAGCTCGCGCCGCCGAGAGATGCCTCACGTGTATCCGCGGCGAGACCACACACCATCTAGCTGGGAGAAATTATGCAATCCCTACGTCACAGTGCTGCGCGACCAATGAGCAGAGACGCACGGGGAACGTAAACACAGGTGCACATGGCTAGGCTGCCGGGTCCATGTGAGACGAGACGACTGCAACGGCGCTGAAGCCAAATACTTGGGTAATAACAGCAGCCCACTGGCACTCCTAACCCACTTTAAAAAGAACACATCAGCACGCGCTACAGTCTTTAACAGTCAAAAGTGCTTGAACAACAGAGTTTAACAACATTCAGAATATACAGAATAAAAATGGGACCTCATCACGCTAATAGTGCTACTTTTACGGTTTCACTGAAGCCAAAGGCAGCTTGTGACTACAGTATTCAGCCCACGGTCGAAAACAGCAGATCATGGCATTTCATTGAGTTCTGAAGCGTACTTACCAGCTTTGGTGGATTCCATGTCCTGTGAGTTTGGGGGTTTTCCTCCTCCTCTGCTACCTTGGTGCGAAAGCCGTTTTTCTGTTTTAGTGTTCAGCAACTGAAAAGTCGCTGATTGATCCCGGTAAGAGAAACTAGCTGTTCAGCCGCATTTGAATTAAAGACACCGAAATCTGGTGAAGGCCGTAAACGCTACGTTCAGTTTTTAGAGGCAGACCAGCGCAGATGTAATTTCACCGTAAAATAACTAAATCCCTCACATGAAACCGAAGCGACAAGTTTTCAGAGAACGGCTTCAACGACGACGAAATGGCAATTTTTCGTCAGCGTTCACTTGTTTCTGCCAAAGGAGAGAGTCACATTCATGTGGCGGAGCTCCAAACGAAACACGACGTATTCCATTAACACACACAGGGGCAAAGGATGAGATACGGGCGCAATACAGGCAGTGTGGACGACTGGTTTCTGCACTGACTGTTTCGAGTAGCGATCGGTGTGAAAACCATGTGACCCAGTTCATCGACTCCTCCCCGCAGCTCTGCACTGGTGTCAATGTAACCCACTGACATACTTTTACCAAAGTGAACAAAGACACTTGGCAAGTGCATCCAGTGTCAAAAAAGACAAGCGCGTTGCAACAACATGTGTCTTTTGGACGTTGTTAGGCAAAGATAAATCTTCATAATGTCAGAGGACGTATGTGGCAGCCATGTCCAAAAGACTTTATTGGACCACGCACTGACATATAAATTATTTTTTATTATACAGTACCAGTCAGAAGTTTGTCTTACTTATAAAAAATACTCTTCTACATTGTAGTGTAAATCAGTCATTAAAACTAAAACAAATTATTGTTAATACTATAAAATAGTGGTGTCAAACATGCAGCTTGGGGGCCAAAACCATTCTGCTAAGGGTAATCGAGCCATGGTTTTGTAAAGTGTAAAAATTTTATCAGATAAAATGCACTTCTGCTCCTACTGTGGGGATACCAGCATTACTATTCAGAAGTGAAAACATGCAGTTTTAAAGTATTTCTAGATCACAAGTTGTTCAGATTATAAAGAATTAAAATACTATTATTTTTTTCTTTCCAAAGACATCTTAACAACTTTTTGCTTCTGCAGATCCACTGTGATTACCAGATCCCCTGGTATAATAAAACATGGACTTAGCTTCTGGGTCTGAAAAGTGAAGCCAACACACAGGTGCCTTAGTGGCCACCAGGGCCATTAGGAAGGTTTGTGGTTTCAAAAGACTTCCAGTTGTATAAAAGTCTTTGGAAAATGGCCCTTGGCTCTCCTTCTCTGTGACCTCAGTAAACACTTTCCTGATGAGTTCATGGGCTCAGTTGCTAGTTTCGAGTGATACTGAATAAAACATGAAGTTCATTTTGTAAATTTTGGTCATTCTTTAGGTGGTCCCCACAGGAAGCAAGTCACTTGTTGCACATCACATTGCAGCTGACAGGAAGTTGCTAGCAGACACTCCAGGCTCCAGTTGCCTATGTAACCACCCTGTTATATATCAGTCAACTACATCCTTCACTGTTATTGGCAGTTGCTTCAATTTGCTCGCCTCAAAGTTGAGAAAAGTTTAACTCGGGACCCGCCCACTTCGCTTCACCAGCGTTTTCCTTTTGCCAGTCATTGCTTGAAGTTGCTGAATGTCACGGACTTTCTATGGCCTCTGGTCACCATATCACTGCTAGTTGCTGCCTGTGTCAGAAAGCAGGATTATTCAGGGTATGCTCCATGAGCGTGTGGTTTCACAGTCTACCCTTCACTCGTCACATCCAGTTTCAAAACAACAAGATGGAGCTGGTGAACGTGCTCCGCTTGAGGCTTCATAATGGGACTTCACAAACTAATAGGTGACATCACAGTGGCTACATCCATCTTTTATACTGTCTATGCAAATTACACAAATGGAATGAAATAATAAACAAAAAAATCTCAAAGCTAAAAAAAAAATCCATATTTTAGAATCTCCACTATAACCACCTTTTTATTTTTTGGCTTTGCACTCTTATTCTCTCAACCAGCTTAATGAAGTTGTTGGGAGTTTTTCAGTCTTGAAGGACTTCCTACATATTCCGAGCACTTGTTGGCTTTTTCCTTCACTCTGGAGACCAATTTGTCAAAAAACCCCATCTCAGCTGGGTTTAGGTCAAGTGATTGTGGAGGACATCACTCTGCTCAGGTAAAATAGCTTATTATCCTGTTGGTAAAAAAAGATTGTCCATTGAGCTCAAACCAGATGGGATGGTGTGTCTAAGTGGAATGTGGTGCTAATCATGCTTCTTAAGTGTTGACAATAACACTGACTTCTCCATGTTTCATGCATGCAATCACTGCCAGTCTGCTGCTCACAAAGACACAGCAGCTCTATTCAGAAGTTTAACATTTGGACTTATCAGACCAAAGTCCAGATTTCCATTGGTCTAATGTCCATTCCTTGTGTTTCCTGATCTAAGTACTTCTTTTTTCTTGTAGCCTTAGCAGGAATTAGTAGAAGTGGTACTTTTACAGACTGACTTTTATGTCTTAAAGTAATGGTGGACTGTTGTTTCTCCTTATTTAGTTGAGTGGTTCTTGCCATGATACAGATTACAGCAGAAGTTGATTAAGAAACACTTTTCTAGTCTTACTGACCACTCACAGTGCTTTACACTACAAGCCACATAGCACATTATTCTATAAACTTGAGCACTGTATCTACTCTGCATAAATAGCTATGGCTAGAATCACCAATTAATCTAACATGTGTGTCTTTGGACTGTGGAAGGAAGTCGGAGCACCCAGAGAGAACCCAGACGCCCGGCTTCCTCCCACAATCCAAAGACATGCATGTTAGGTTAGCTGGTGATATGCAGAATGAAGTGCAATAGTTCAGTTTTTCCTAACACTAACAAGTGTTCATGCATGAAGTACAATGTAAATATTAACTAATACATATATTTTTTTAAAAACAATAACTTAGTTTAAAGTTAAATGTTGTAGCTGAATCCACATTACCCTGGCCTTGCTGGTAATTCTGATGTGCTCATAAAACGATATAAACACGTATCTCTGTGCATTTTTAAGTATGCCCAGTTTTACAAAACAACACTTGTTTTTTGGTGTACCCTGCCTGTCACCCTATTACAGGGATCCACACTGTGTGTTCTTCAACCATTTGCATGGTTAGCTGGAATTATTTCTTGTGCTGCCTTAAACCTGGCCTGGGGACTTCACCTACCATGGGTCTGTGCCATGTTTGCTATGTTTTGTTCCATTCTACACACAGCTTCACAGCACATCAGGAGCTTTTTAGAAGTGGACAGTTCAGTTTGTACAGGGTTTTGAAAAATGCCTTTTTGACCCTGCAGCACATCCAGTAGAATCATAAGCATTTTCTTAAGTGGCCACAATGAAGTCATGTTTATGAACAAGTGCACAAGAATGCATTGGGTGGGATCCAGGCATTGCTCTAACTAAACCAACGTATCTAATAGTTGAGGAAGACCCACTCGTATTCTGCAATTGGATGACAATCCGGTTTGAGTGGGCGCCCCTGTTGCTCGTGTTAATCAGACTGAAAATATTACAGAACCATCTCTAAAGAGTTTAGACAGATTTTGTACAAATGAAGGAAACTGATGACCATTGTTGTCCTCCGCAGGAGTGGTCTACCAACAGATCACTCTGTAGTCTGGGAGGTCACAATGGAAACCAATGGTAGCTTCTAAGCAACAAAAGGATTAAGCCACTGCTCTACAGAAAGAAAATGGCTGTCTGCAGTTTGCTAAAGGTTATGTGGATAAATTAGAAGGCTGGTGGAACAATGTATGGATGAATGAAACCAAAATTTTATTTAAATGGGAAGAGTTATGTTTGGAGAAAGGAAAATACAGCATTCCAGCTTAGGAATCTTATACTTGTAGGACATGGTGGCAGTGGTTGTGCCATGGTTTGGGCCTCTTGTGCAATTTGGGTGAGGGCGGCTTGGTGCTGAATTCTGAAATGCACCAGCAACTTCTAAAGCAAAATGTCAGAAAAATCTGTCCTGGAACGGAGTCTCAAGCAAAGGTAGGCCATGCAACAAAACAACAACCCAAAGCACAAAAGCAGTTCTAGGAAAGAGTGGTAAAAGAAGAACAAAGTGGAAACTTTGATTTTCAAAGTCCTAATCTTTAACCATTAGAAATATTGTGGTAGGACATCTAAGGAAACCCAAAAACATTCTAGAGGTGAAGCTCTTCTGTAGTGTGAAATGAGCTCAAATTCCTCCAAGCCATAGGGGACTAAGCGACAGTTCCAGGAAATGTTTAGTTAGCATTATTGCTTCACAAAGGTCTCACTAGGACACTAGAAGCAAAAGTTCATATAGTTTTTTTCCCTAACAGAGATGTAATCTTTCTACTCAAATGAATGTTTAATTGGATTCTGCTTTAGGGTACATGAAAGTGTGGTGATGTGTTAGGTAAAATGTATGTAATATTTTAAAAAAAAACATAAGCTACATGGTGTAGTGGTTAACACAGTTGCCTTACACTTGAAAGATCCCCAGTTTGAGACCTGGAGGAGACATAAACCTAGCCTCAGGGGGTCGCAAGCTAGTGTACTCCTTGTGCCAGGCAAAAGCCTGGATAAATGGGAGAGTTGCAATGGGAAGGGCATCCGATGTAAAATCTGTACTAAATCAAAGATGTGGATCCATCTGTTGTGGTGACTTCTTGGGAAATAAGGGAGCAGATGAAAGTACTTTTAAGCACCACTGTAAACCCTCCTTTTAAGCCAGACTCAGTAGAACAAAATATCTCTCTAAAACATAATTGTAATTATTATCATTTGCAGGGCAGGTCAGGGGTTACCACTGCCATGCAGATTAATTTACCAGCAGACAATAGAGGGGGAGTAACATGAGAGATGACTGTTGTTCTCAGATGACCCTTTCACTATGTAGGTCAGGAAAACAATGTTTTAGCTAAGAAGTGAAAGGTGTCGTCATCATGACCTGGAAGATTTATTCCATAGTAGTTAACATACCAATACTTTTTCTTATAGGTCAGCAATATAAGCCTTGTTCCACAAACAAACTATAGAAAGCCTCAGGAGAATCAGGTCAGGTTATACGGTGTCCCATCTCACCTGTAGCACAGAAAATGAGAAAGTCTGTACCTGTTCTGGCTACTGGAAATACTCCCTTTGGTTTAATTGAGGGCGCTGCCTGAGTAGAACCTACAGGAGGCAGGACACAGCATTGGACAATTACCTGTGATCGTCTCACATTGCTGCAGTTGGATGCATCATATTTGTGATGAGTACCAGTAAAAAGTCTGGACATAACACATTTGGATTTATGAAGCCAATGTGTTCAACCAACCAAGATTCTAAAATATTTCAGATTCCTTAAAGTAGCCACTGTTTGCATTGATGACAGCTTTGCACACTATTGGTTTGATGAAAGCGGTTGGATCTTAACCAGTTTTGTCAGATCTTTAAGGTAGAAAACTGTAAAAATAAGTGTGTTCAAATGTTTGACTGGTATGAATTGTTACATACTAGTTGTTTACTCTCTTCCCCATCTGTTTTGGACAGAAATTCTAAAGGTTTAAACTAAATTTATTCCCCAAAGAATCCAGCATTTTGCTTTCCAAATTTAACCTGCTGGTACAAAATGTCCAATGTACCAGGCACCACTCATATATTTCTAAAACAGAATGCTTAATGACCAGAACGTGCAGTGAAAACATGCCCACACATCTGTGCTTCATAACATACAGTGCCATGAAAAAGTAAACTTAGCACAAAAAATAAGGAAATTTGTGTTTGATTATCTCTTTGTTGTAACAATGCTTCTTGGCAATAAATCTCATACCATTGGAAAGCCTGTTTATTTCCCTTTAAATGGTGCCACATTTGTAAGGAAAATGCATTTGTGGGTTGAGCAGCAGAGTTAAGTATGTGGGTTGTGCCCATGAAGAACTTGCCAAATCTTCTCTGCCAATGCCAAACAGCTTATTCTGCTATTGACTCTTGTTTTCAGCTTCTGGTACCCCAGGGGCTGACAATCAGGTGCACCTGTGAGCATGGACCCTGCTACAGCGGTCAATTGGTGTCTGCTCCAAGCATGCCACGTTTGACTGATCTGGATAGGGCCCGTGCCATAGGACAACTTCAAGCTGGTGACCAGCATGAGGAGGAGGTGCCAGGCTG